>LPNX011233846.1:165355-206004 GCA_001517045.1 Pseudotsuga menziesii
ACTGGAAAGTAGCAAAAAGAATACTTCGATATATTCGAGGCACCATTCAGTTTGGGATTCATTACAGTACAAGGGGGAAACCTTTGTTGGTTGGTTTCACTGATTCAGATTGGGTCGGCGATCCTAATGATCGAAAGTCTACTGCAGGTTATGTTTTCAGTCTAGGATCTGGACCTGTCACTTGGGCTTGTAAGAAACAACAAGCTCTTGCTCTTTCTTCAGCAGAAGCAGAATATCGAGCCGCAGTTAATGCCAGTCAGGAAGCTTTATGGCTTCGACAGATCCTTTCAGAGTTTGGATTCGAGCAGTAGCAGCCTACTCCACTTTGTGCAACAATCAAAGTGCCATTAATCTTTCCAAAGATCCAGTTCTACATCAGTGCAGCAAACACATTAAGCTACACATGCACTTCATCAGAAATCTTGTTCATGATAGTGTTATTGACGTTCTCTATTGCCCTACAGATGATCAAGTTGCAGACATCTTCACCAAGTCTCTTACAGAAGTGAAGTTTTCTAAACTTCGATCTATGTTAGGAGTTCAGGAATGTGTCCTTAAGGGGGGATAGGCTCTAATGCCTCCTTCCTTCTCCTAATAGTGTCACTTTTGTAAATTCTTCAATCCTATCCCAAGTTGTTCTTAAGGGGGGATGTTAAGATATTTAGACACTTAGGAGTTAGTTAAGATCAACTTGTTTGATATATCCATTAGGTAAAAGTGTCACTTTTGTAAATTCTTCAATCCTATCCCAAGTTGTTCTTAAGGGGGGATGTTAGGATATTTAGACACTTAGGAGTTAGTTAAGATCAACTTGTTTGATATATCCGTTAGGTAAAAGTGTGTTTCTTTAGTATGCATTAGTATGTATTTGTAAATATTCTAATCCGACGGTCACGATATGTTCTAGACATAGAGTGATCCGACGGTTAGATCATACCTACCATTGATCCGTGGCTTAACACCCGATTGGTCTATGATCTCTATTTAAAGAGCATAGAGGGTCCTTGGCTAGTTGATTGATTATGAGAAGCTCGTGTAACTTTATTTATTTTGCATAATAAATTGCTCCTATTAGCTATTTGGCTGGGGCCGTGGACTGTTTCCCTCTCGAGGGTTTTAACCACATGAAAAACATCGGTGTGTTGATCTGTGATCTATTTGTGTGAAGCGGTTGCTGAAGGTGTTCGGTCTTTTGGGAGTACCTTGTGTACCCGAACAACATTCGCTCCAGCACATCCAGATGGCCTCCTCAGTAAATCTCTTGACTCCATACAATTTCCACTCATGGAAAGGTGATATGGAGATTCAGCTGCGCTCCAGAGGACTTTTTAGAGTCACCATGGACACTGAAGATTAGCCTGGATCTGCCATAGAAAAATCAATATTCTTGAACAAGAAGGATGAAGCCTTCGGTTTCTTGTGCCTCTCTATTTCCTGAGACCTTCTCTTCCATCTTGCGGGATTGAAGACTCCGAAAGAAATATGGGACAAATTGAAGACTCTATACGGAAAGCATGATGACTTGAGGGTTTACCAGCTCGAAAATGAACTCATGTCTCTCCAACCCTCCAACTTCGAGACTCTGAATGATTTCTTCACAAAGTTCAAGCAAACTGTTTTACTCTTGAAGCAATGCAAAGTGGAGAAATAGGATGATCATCTCATCCTCGCCATACTCTCCAAACTTGGGGCTGATTATTCAGTTTTTGTTTCTACATTCCGTGCGAGGAAGCTCACAACCCCTGGATGGAAGATGCCTACACTCAATGCCTTCATTGATTCCCTAACATGTGAACATGACAAGATTGTCTAGATGGGGATCATCATATCTTCCCGTGATCAAGCCCTTCATGTCTTGGGGCCCAAAGATATGAAGGGTAAAGGAAAGCAGCAGAAAAATCCAAAAACTAAATTTGATGCTCCTAAACCTAGAGTTGAAAAACAGTAGCATGATGAGTCTTCTGGCTCAAAGAAGAACAAAGGAAAATGGCACCATGGCAAGGAAAAAGTCAAGTGTTCTTATTGCGGGAAGGGCTTCCACCCTGAACATGCCTGCATGAAGAAGAAGCTTGATGAAGCAACCTCTCTCCTTGAGAGAAATCACATCAATCTTCCAGAGAGCTTTCGGAGGAGAGATCAGCAAGATCGGGAACCACAGCATGAAAAAGGTCGTTGCCCTCATGGAAAGCACTTTGAAGTCCAAAGCACTATTGATTGATTCTGAAGCTTCGAACCACATGATGGTTGAAAGAGACTCCTTTTCATCCTTGGAGACCGGCAAATCCATCCCCATCCACATGGGAGATGACTCCACCATCATTTCAGAAGGATAAGGTACTGTTGATCTTGAAAATGGTTTTTTTTCAAATGTTTTGTATGTACCGTCTCTGGCATCAAATCTTCTTAGTGTCTATCAAATGACACATATAGGAGTGCCTAAGAGAGTTTCTTTCATCCCAAATGATGTTGAGATAACAGAAATTGCATCCGGAAAACTCATTGCTAAAGGCCTTGCAAACCATCATGCAAAAGCCTATGAGTTCTCTCACTTTGTTGTGGATGCAAAGCCCATCGCTCTGCTAACTCATTCAAATGAGGTTAGTAGGCTGTGGCATGAGAGGTTTGGCCATCTTAATTTCAAATATTTGTAGCAATTACAGAAACACTCCATGGTTGAAGGCCTCCCAGTCATCAAGGCAACCACGACAATTTGCAAGGGATGTGTGATTGGGAAACACCCTGAGCACAAGTTCGATTGGAGGAAGACAAACCGAGCTACATGCATATTGGGGCTGATACATTATGATATCAGCGGTACGATGCCTGTCACATCCATGAATGGATCAAGGTATCTCCTTACTTTTATTGATGATTTTTCAAGGTATACATGGGTTTTCTTTCTCAAAAAGAACTCAGAAGTATGTGAAATTTTTTATGAATTGAAGGCCTTGATCGAAAATGCCTCTGGGCTTAAGATCAAGATCTTGAGATCTGATAATGGAGGGGAGTATGTCAGTAATGAATTTCTACACATATGCTCCCAAAGTGGTATTCAGGTCCAACGTTCAATTCCCTACACTCCCCAGCAGAACCGAGTAGTGAAAAGGAAGAACTGGTCTCTCAAGGAGATGACCACCTGTATGTTGGAATCCAAGAAGCTTGTTGCAAATTTGTGGGTTGAGGCCATGCATGCTGCAGCATACATTCAAAACAGGGTGCCACACTCATCTATGAAAGGGAAGACCCCTTTCGAAGCATACTTCGGACACAAGTCGGATGTGTCGAACCTACGGGTGTTTGGGTCCACTGCATGGGCCCAGATTTCGCTTGATAAAAGAAGGGCTTTGCAACCGCAAAGCATAGAATGACTATTTATTTGGTATCCTGATGAATCTAAAGGGTTCAAGCTACTGGATATCAAGACCAAACAGATCATCATCGAGAGAAGTGTCAAGTTCGATGAGCCTCTTCAGGAGGTGGAACTAGTGAAGGAGAAAACTGTTGAATTTCCTTCCTATTCTACTGAATAATAGATGATGAAATTGAGGGTGATGACCCTAATTTGGATCCTCTAATTTTTTATATCAGTGTGCAACAATCATTAGATGCTGAATCAAAACCTGAAGTGCAAAATCATCTTCCTACATGGGCCCAACAGACACTCTCCTCCGCAGGAGACAACATTGGAAATCTGGATGATCCAAGGAAAACCCGGTCTGATTTCCAAAGAGCAGGTATTGCGCTTTCTTGTCCTGATAATCTACTGTCTGAAACTTGTTATTTGATGATTAGTTCAGATTCAAAATCCTACTATCATGCTCGAAAGGATCCGAGATGGAAAGTTTCCATGGATGAAGAGATGAATTCTCTTCAGAAAAACACTACTTGTGAGCTAGTTTCTCTTCCTCCGGGAAGGAAATTGGTTCAATGCAAATGGGTGTTTCAAACCAAGGTTGCTACTGATGGAAGCACTTGCAAATATAAGGCAAGGCTGGTGGCAAAAGGTTTCTCTCAGGTCCAAGGAGTGGACTACCATGAGACCTTTGCACCGGTTGCAAAAATGGACTCCATCCGCATTGTTTTGGCAATTTCAGCATCCAAGCACTGGGAAGTGCATCACATGGATGTTAAGTCAACATTTATGCATGGAGATCTTCATGAGGAGATATACATGAAGCAGCCTGAGGGCTACATCACTAATCCATCTTTGGTTTGCAAGCTAAATAAGTCACTATACGGGTTAAAACAGGCCCCAAGAGAGTGGTATTCCAAGATGGATGCCTTCCTTCTCTCGCAAAAATTTCAGAGATGTAGATCAGATCCAAATGTGTATTTACAGCAGTATTATGGTCATCTAATTATCAATTTTTTATATGTTGATGACTTACTAATCAAAGGTATCACAGTTGCCTCCATTTCAGCCATCAAAACTACTCTCCACAATGCTTTTGAAATGAGTGATTTGGGGCTTTTAAAACAAATTTTGGGGCTCGAAATTGAGCAAAATTCTGATGGGATTATGGTCACTTAGTCCAATTACATTTCATACCTGTTAGTCAAGTTTAACATGGCTAATTGTAGGCCTGCACCATTCCCTTTCCTTTCAGGGATCAGCCTTGAAGAAGGAAAAAACACACCTCCCATGGACTGCACTATCTATCGACCGCTGATTGGTAGCTTGTTGTACTTGACACATTCTTGGCTTGATATTTGTTATGCCATGAATGTTGTATCAATATATATGCAGCAGCCTCATGATATTCATTGGAAGGCAGCCAAGAGGATCCTACAATATATTTAGGGAACCAGGACCTACGGCATTCACTATGCTACAGACTCCGAGCTAGCACTGGTTGGATACACAGATTCCGATTGGGCGGGTGATTCTATTGATCGGAAGTCTACTTCTAGATATGTATTCATGTTTGGTGGTGGCCCCATTTGCTGGTCAAGCAAAAAGCAGCTTGCCATAGCACTATCTTTAGCAGAGGCCGAGTATCGAGGAGCGGTGAATGCTTGCATCCAAGCAGTTTGGTTGCAAGGCATTCTTTCAGAGTTTGATCTTGGTAGTAATTTGTCCACTGTCCTCTTTTGTGACAATAAAAGTGCTATTAAGATTTCCACAGATCCAGTTACCAGGCAGAGGACCAAGCATGTAGAGATCCACATGCACTATATCAGGGAGCTAGTGCATGACAGGACCATCATTATGCAATACTGGCTGACTGATGAGCAGATTGCAGACATCGTCACCAAGAGCTTTTCAGAAAAGAAGTTCACTTACCTCCGTTCACTGTTGGGGGTGAGTTCATCAGGGTGATTCAAACTACTTTCAGTGTTCAGCTTGAGGGGGGGGTTTTCCCACTGGGTTTTCCCTCTTTTCCTCACTTAGTTTGTTTTGAGCATTGTTTCAGTTTCAACATTGTATAGGGTGACCTATGGCCTTAGTTGTCGAGGACCTAGAATTTTTATGCATTTATGTTTTCTAACTCTTCCTGAGTATAGCTTAAGGGGGGGTGTTGGAGACATTTACCACCATACACACTCTTTTTGGTCAAACTGGCCTAGTTAAACCACTATCCTAAGTATAATTGACATTAATTGATATCAGTGGAGCATTAATTGACATCATCCAGTCACACCCATGCCTACCTTCAGTCAAGGAGGCTAACCTAGCCTTCTCCTACATTTGGGGAGGCTAACTTGAGCACTCCGGGGGTGATCTGAGTGATATTAATGCACCTAATTGCTAACTGGTGGTTACAATCAGTTAAACAGCTCAGTGAAGGTGCCTCCATTCATTTAATTGATTATTTAATGATTAATTAATGAACTGGAGTCAACAGGGGTGCCTCCACCAACTTTTGATGTTCAGTTCGACTTCAGTTAACCTCATCGCGGTTCATTGAAGTCATTGAAGCGCTAGCACTTGATGGTTGGCTTGTTATGACATGCGTTTGATCTCTTTCAGTTGAGACTCATTCATTTATTGCACTCCGACTTCAGTTAGGGTTTAGGTGAGTCAATTAGGGTTTTGATCAGTGGTTAACTGAGTGTGAACCATGGCTTACAATCAGTTAAGCTAGACTCACTCATTCAATTTGAATGACCTCCTAAGGAATTTGAATTGTCTCTTCATTCATGCTTGTAGCATGACATTGTAATTGTAATCATTCATTCTTTATGTGAATACAGAGCAGCTATTATTCCTGTAGACCAATTACACCATTTCATGACTTATTTGTTGATTAATCTTTGATGAGATTGATGCTTTGTTCCTAGATCAATATACAAGATTAATAGTCCTTTTGCGAGTCAAGGATGATTTGGCTAGTCTTGGCCTCCTTGTTATCCTCATCTAATTATGCCTAAGTTATGCCTAATTGGTAGGGATTATCACATTCCCTTCAACAAACTAAAGATGAATCTCCAATAAACTATGTCACTCACACTTACACAACACAAAGTAGGAAGGGTCTTCCAACATGTGACACTCTTGGAGACTAAGACTAGTCATCACTACACAACGCACCTCAAAAAATGGATTGGCCAAAAGAATCAAATCTATGGTTTATCCCAAGTGCAAATTGTTTATCTTGAGTCAAAATCAACCTTCCATAATGAACATAAATATATAAACATCAATAAATAATAGTAATAACAACAACAACAACAACAATAAATCATGATATCGATTCTCGCTAGCTCATTCGATTAAGGTGTGGCTCTCGTCAGCAAGAAAACTCGGGTTCAATTCCCCTTAAAGGTGAGCTAGTTGGGAGGAGATACCAAAACATCCAGCCATGTTAAGGGTTGGTGTGGCCTAGTCCAAGTGTAAGATACCAAAACATCTAGCCATGTTAAGGGTTGGTGTGGCCTAGTCCGGGTGTGATCCCCGAATTACTATGGCGGCTTAGATGCCCTTGGGTTGTGGTTCTTAACCAAGGGTTCATTGCTACCAACCCTAAATGACGAGAAATCGAAAAAAAAACAAGAATAATAAATCATGATTAATAGTAAATAAGATGACACATCCTAATTAAAAGGCATAAACCTAATGAAGGAATAACCTTTCAACCATGGTGAAATGCTTTGAAATTCATGGCCTAGTCCGGGTGTAAGATACCAAAACATCTAGCCATGTTAAGGGTTGGTGTGGCCTAGTCCGGGTGTGATCCCCGAGTGACTATGCTGGCTTAAATGCCCTTGGGTTGTGGTTCTTAACCAAGGATTCATTGCTACCAACCCTAAATGACAAGAAAACGAACAAAAAAACAAGAATAATAAATCATGATTAAAAGTAAATAAGATGACACATCCTAATTAAAAAGCATAAACCTAATGAAGGAATAACCTTTCAACCATGGTGAAATGCTTTGAAATTCATCTCTCTTATTCATTATTCAATTATGATATATTTATCCTATATGGATTTTAACACATTATAATTCTTATATTGAACACCATTGGCCACTTTTTTTATCATTTGGTCACACTTATTTTTATTTAAGTTTTTATAAACCTTTGATCCCAAACCCAAAATTATAATTAATAATAAATGAAGTGATAACTTTGTAAAGGGATGTGACCAATCAACCATTGTGACTAGCCAATGCATATATTAATATTGTCCTATTATATTGAAAATGGTCTATCTTATTCATTATTCAACTATTATATATTATATATGGTTTTGGAAACCAAAGAAATAAAAACTATGACGAGACAGAATTGTTACGTGAAGATAAAATAAAGTTGCATAAACATTTGTGGAAACACTTTCAGAATTACAGTCCAAAAACAAAGTTGCATAAATAGACGAGGAAAAACTAACGATACAAAGAGAGTCATAGCAATACGCATACACGCAAGTTGCATTAACCCCACAAACGTCATTGGAGTAATTAAATTGATCTACCACTTGAGCGTTGGGAAAAGCGAGACATATAAGTAAAAATATCCTAAAATTGATATTGTGAAATGTGTGGAAAAAAAATTGCAAAAGGGAACCGTGGATACTTACCGTCTTGGGCAGAGCTTATCTAGCATGTACATTTATGTTGGTTAAGCCAGCTGGCGCGGGTCCCTTCAAGTCCAAGGAGCCATCCATAGGTGGAATTTGGGTTCCTTCAAGTCCAAGGAGTTGTCCATAGACATTTTTTTTTTAACTTTCCGGTTGCACTGTAGCACGTTGCCTGCAATTTAATGTGGGTTGTACCAAGCGGTCGCTTAGTCGTCCCCTCCGCGATCACCCATGTCCGAAGGGCCTGTCCACACTTCGTGTCGAGATGATAATGAAACCACAGTGCTTACCTTTCATAGTCTGTGCTCTGAATCTCGGCTCCCCTGATCTATATGCCAATGGCAGGTTGAAGAACCCCTTTCTTCCTCGCTTCGCGCCAAGATGATAATGAAACAACAGTGCCTACCTTTCGCAGTCTGTGCTTTGAATCTTGGCTCCCCTGATCTATTTTCCAATGGCAGTTTGAAGAATTCAAATGCCGAAACCCATAGAATTTAATAGCCTCAGCAAATAAGTGAATGGAGATATTGATAATATAGTGAACTAGTCAGTTATAAGCAACGTTGTGGAGACATAGGTGTTGGAGAGGTGTAAAGCCTAAAGCCCCTGGTCGCTTTGGGGTGCTTACTCAGTATGTATGCATACGCTGTCTAAAGTGTTTATCCAGCATGTACGTTCATGCTGGTCTAGCCAGTGGATCTCTTAAGCATCAGCTGTTCGAAGCTTAGAGCTCTTACGGTTTCTTCTAAGTATCCCATCAAGGATTTGCTACTGAATAGGTTGTTGTTTCGTGAGCTTTCCTACTCAGTGTGGAGCCTAGAAGGGAATTCTAAAAGTATTGCGATTGAAAAATTGTGGCTGCACTTTAGCGAAAGAGAAGCATCTAATTTCTTCGCATAGGAATTTTTGGGGATAGTGGGTACGCTAAAATGACTGAAGAAGCTTGACATCTATGTTTCACCCTTCTTGGAAAGAAGAAAAGAAATGGAAATTTCTCTTGTCAAACTGTTCTAGAAGCTTCCTCATCTTGAGCATTTGTGCATGAGACACATATTTCTTTTGGTAAGAAATATTTTTTATGATAATATTGTTTTTATTCACTTATTTGATGCAAGAGATGATTAATTTTGCTTTGATATTATATGCAGGAATCAACTACAGATCAAATTCCACCATCTGTAAACACTCATTTTGTGAATCTTCAAACAATAAGTGTAATTATAAATAATTTTGATTTTATTATTAAATTTCTACTTAAACCTACTTTAAAATCTAAATCATAGAATAGATAAACTACTCTGAAAAATACATAAAATAAATAAACTACTCCAAAAATATATATATACAATTATATTTTCTCAACGATAATAAAAATTGTATGCACCTTTTCACTCCATAGTTGTTTTGGTACCAAGGTTAAATGAAAATTATATGACCATGCTCTATATGGTTTAAGCTAAACCATAGTTTAGAATGCAAGGACAAGTTCTCATTTCAATTTTAAGTAGTAACATGTTCTCATTATGTAATGGCTTTTTATATATCTTAAAATGCATTCATGTTATTATATATTAGTAATGATTGCTAATGTAAATATATGTGTTAAAAAATAATATTTATTATATGAATTTGAATATAATTATAAATAGAAAAGTTAATCATTTTAATTTTAGCTTTATTATGAATAAAACAACTTTTAGTGATAGAATTTATTATACAACTTGAAATGAAACCATGACTTCCATCCAATTAGGTACATATAAAATACAAATCTTTCACTCTTTTTATTTAAGATGAAACCATAAACTCCAACCCATTGAATCTACATATGAAACCATGAACTCCAACCCATTAAATCTACATAGGACAAAAGTCGTCCTCCTAAATTTTGCACTATTGTTTTCTAAGCGCTTTTTATTGCTTTAGTTTAATTTGATCTCTAAATTATGGAACAATATATTGGTATTTAAAAAAATTTAATTAAAAAACTAACAAATATGTTGAGTGGGTCTAAACACATTATTCATACTTCATTAAATAGAACTACAAGTTAGTCATTTATTAACAATTAGTTATTTTTTATAGATATTTTTTATCTCTTACATTCTTCTACTTATCTTTTATGAGTTGTTGGTTATCCATTCATCACTTATAAGTTATCTGTGCATCCACTACTAGTTATTCATTCATTAGCTATCAACTACTTTTTATATATTATTTTTTTTATAATTGTTTATTGCTAATTTTGAACGAATGCCATATAATCAATTTGGACAGTACACTTGTGTAATCCTTGTCAATACTATTGAAAAACATAAATGATAGTCCACCCCAAAATTCTAAGATATTAATGCCTATCCACTTAAGGTGATGGAAGTTGAGAAATTAAATTGGTTTAACTAAATCTTAATATAATATTTTATATTATTATATAGAAATGTAAAAGTGAATTAAATTATTATATAGAGCAATTGGTAATAAGTAATTGAGAGGAGAAGTTGTAAAAGAAAGATCACCAATTTGGGTAGTAGTGTGTGTATATATATAATTTTAAATTAAAATTTTAGAAGTATTTATATAAATAAAACAAATAAATAACAAAATTCCAACAAAGTTATGTTGTAACTTGCTAATTGACTCGATTACAAAATACATTAAGATATATGTGTAACTTGGGTTGGTACCATTGGCTAGAAATGATATTTAAATAAGTAGGAATGGGTGAGAGATCTAGGGTTTCACAATGGAGTGGGGTGGGGATGAGGAAAGAGTTGTGATAAATGGATTTTAGATAAGTTATTAGGAAAAATAAGAAAGGAGTTTGTGGTAAAGTGATTTCTAGTGCGATCAATGTTTATGCTTTTCATCTGGTTTTTTCTTGTTTTTTCTTTAAAATAAGAAGGAAAAGGATATGTTGTTGAATGGTTCATTCAACAACATATCCTGTTCCTTCTTATTTAAAAAAAAAAAAAAACAAGAAAAAACAAGATAAAGAGGAGAAACATTGATCACACTAGAAATCACTCTACCCCAAACTTCTTTCTTATTTTATCTAATAACTTGTCTCAAATCCATTTATCACAACTCTTTACTCATCCCCACCCCACTCCATTGTGAACCCCTAGATCTCTCACCCCTTCTTATTTATTTAAATATCATTTCTAACCAATGGTACCAACCCAAATTACACATATATCTTGAATGTATTTTGTAATTGAGTCAATTAGCAAGTTACAACATAACTTTGTTGGAATTTTGTTATTTATTTGTTTTATTTATATAAATACTTCTAAAATTTTAATTTAAAATTATATATATACACACACTACTACCCAAATTGGTGATCTTTCTTTTACAACTTCTCCTCTCAATTACTTATTACCAATTGCTCTATATAATAATTTAATTCACTTTTACATTTCTATATAATAATATAAAATATTATATTAAGATTTAGTTAAACTAACTTAATTTCTCAACTTCCATTACCTTAAGTGGATAGGCATTAATATCTTAGAATATTGTGGACTACCATTTATGTTCTTTCATAGTATTGACAAGGATTACACAAGTGTACTATCCAAATTGATTATATGGCATTCGTTCAAAATTAGCAATAAACAATTATAAAAAAAAATAATATATAAAATTTAGTTGATAGCTAATGAATGAATAACTAGTAGTGATGCATGGATAAACAATTATAAAAAAAATAATATATAAAAAAGTAGTTGATAGCTAATGAATGAATAACTCGTAGTGGATGCACGGATAACTTATAATTGATGAATGGATCACCAAACGCTCATAAAAGATAAGTAGAAGAATGTGAGAGATACAAAATATAGAAAAAATAACGAATAATTAGTAAATGACTAACTAGTAACTTGTAATTCTATTTAATGAAGTATGGATCATGTGTTTGGACCCACTCAACATATTTGTTAGTTTTTAAATTAAAATTTTTTAAGTACTAATATATTGTTCCATAATTTAGAGATCAAATTAAACTAAAGCAATAAAAAAGCACTTAGAAAACAATAGTGCAAAATTTAGGTGGACGACTTTTGTCCTATGTAAATTTAATGGGTTGGAGTTCATGGAATGGGTTGGAGTTCATGGTTTCATTTCAAATAAAAAGAGTAAAAAAGTTTTATTTTATATGTACCTAATTGGATGGAAGTCATGATTTCATTTCAAATTATATGATAAATTCTATCACTAAAAGTTGTTTTATTTATAATAAAAATAGAATTAAAATTATTAACTTTTCTATTTTTAATTATGTTCAAATTCACATAATAAATATTATATTTTAACACCATATATATTTACATTAACAATCATTACTAATATATAATAACATGAATGCATTTTAAGATATATAAAAACCCATTACATAATGAGAACAAGTTACTACTTAGAGTTGAGAACTTGTCCTTGCATTCTAAACTATGGTTTAGCTTAAACCATATGGAGCATGGTCATAAAATCTAGATAATTTTCAATTAACCTTGGTACTAAAACAACTATGGAGTGAAAATGTGCATACAATTTTTATTATCGTAGAGAAAATATAATTGTATGTTTTTTTTGGAGTAGTTTATTTATTCTATGTATTTTTTGGATTCATTTTACATATTTTTCAGAGTAGTTTATCTATTCTATGTTTTAGATTTTAAAGTAGGTTTAAGTAGAAATTTAATAATAAAAAATTTGGTAAAATATAAATTTAGATGTGTAAATTATGCTTTTGAATTTATAAATAGATTTAGCACCTTCTAATACCTTTATAGCACTCAAACTATGCAATTTCTATAATTAATATATTTGATTTTAAATTNTAGATGAAGCTCTTCTCCAGTACAATAATTTTGCCAAAAACTGCAAACACTTTTCTTCCTTCCCAACTTGAATGGGACGTATTCATACTTTCATGGTTCGAAGAGCAGGGGCGCTCTCAAGCAAGCAACCCAACACACCCATTTCGTTGAAATCAAAATTGTCTATAATTACACTTATCGTTTGAAGATTCACAAAATGAGTGTTTACAGATGGTGGAATCTGATCTGTAGCTAATTCCTGCATAGAATATCAAAACAAAATTAATCATCTCTTGCATCAAATAAGTGAATAAAAACAATATTATCATAAAAAATATATTTCTTACCAAAAGAAACATGCCTCTCATGCGTAAATGCTCAATATGAGGTAGCTTCTGGAACAGTTTGACAAGAGGAATTTCCATTTCTTTTCTTCTTTCCAAGAAGGGCGAAACATGGATGTCAAGCTTCTTCAGTAATTTTAACGTACCCACTATCCCAAAAAATTCCTCTGCGGAGAAATTAGATGCTTCTTTTTCGCTAAAGTGCAGTTTTTAAATTGCATTACTTTCAGAATTCCATTCGAGGCTCTGCATTGAGTAGGAAATCTCATGAAACAACATCCTATTCAGTAGTAAATCCTTGGGATACTCAGAAGAAACCGTAAGAGCTCTAAGCTTCAGACAGCTGACGCTTAAGAGATCCACTGGCTAGACCAGCATGAACACACATGTTGGATAAACACTTTAGACCGCCTATGCATTCATACTGATTAAGCACCCCAAAGCTACCACGGGCTTTTTAGGCTTTACACCACTCCAACACCTATGTCTCCACAACGTTGCTTATAACTGATCGGTTCACTATATCATCATTATCTCCATTCACTTGTTTGTTGAGGGTATTAAATTATGTGGGTTTCAGCATTTGAATTCTTCAAACTGCCATTGGAATATAGATCAGGGGAGCCGAGATTCAGAGCATAGACTGCGAAAGGTAAGCACTGTGGTTTCATTATCATCTCAGCACAAAGTGAGGAAGAAAGGGGTTCTTCAACCTGCCATTGGCATATAGATCAGGGGAGCCGAGATTCAGAGCATAGACTACGAAAGGTAAGCACTGTGGTTTCATTATCATCTCGGCATGAAGAGAGGATAGGCCCTCGGGACATGGGGTGACGACGGAGGGGACGACCAAGCGATTGCTTGGTACATCCCACATTAAATTGCTGGCAGTGGGCTAGAGTGCAGCCGGAAAGTTCAAAAAATTTCGTCCATGGACGACTCCTTGGACCTGAAGGGACCCACGCCAGTTGGCTTAACCAGCATGAACGTACATGTTGGATAAGCTCAATCACATTCTTGTCCTTTTTAATTCTCGAAGTATTTAGCAATGAGAAGTTAAATAAATAATCAAAAGTGATAAAATGATATATTCCTCTTTGGATTATGTTTAATTGAAAAGAATAAAGTGTATTTTGTTCTAAGAAAGGATTTAAATTAGTAGAATTAGTAACAAAGTGGTTTCATATTGTTTTTAATAAAAAAATTGATACAAAATAAATAAATGGGATGTATTAAATATTGGTGTTACATAATGTCACTAAATGGTCATTGAAGATGGTAACCCCACTTTGATTTTTCCTATTTTGAACACGTATTGTAATTGGCATCCTTCTATGCTTCTGTAAATTGACTCATTGTTTACCTTTTAGAGAGTCCTTATCATGCTCCAGTCAGTAATTTTGGTATGACTTAATTTATTTACTGTGCAAGGCTCTCATGCTCCATTCAATAATTTTGATATGACTTAATTTATTTACTGTGCAAGAAGTTTTAGTAAAATGATAACTGCTTTGCATATTTCTTTGAAGTTCATTTAATGACATTTTCCAAAAAAAATCATGGGAAGTTCATTTAATGACTTTTTCCAAAAAAACAAAATCATGGGAAGTTCATTTAATGTGAGCCTCATAGCCTCATAGCCTCATTTAATATCAAACAATTGAATTTTTTTATTTGATGAGCTGCAATATACATTTTAATATATATAATTGTAAAATATATGTATAAAATTATATAGAAAGATGAAATGTTTATATATATATATTTGTTTATTTATTGTAAAACTTATAAATTAAAAATTAAAAAAATAAAATGTTTGTAAATATAATAATTGCCAATAGTCACTTTCTATTATTGAATCAATAAAAATATATACTTCCATGAATGAAATATTAATACCACATTTGTTACATCGGTAATGTTTACGTACAAACCTTAAAAATATTGTATTTTTAAAAATTAATAGTAACATATATTAATACAGTTTGATCTTCTTTAAATCATGACACCAGGGATATTATCACATTTGTTTCATGGGTAATGTTTACATACTAGCCTTAAAAATATAGTACATGTAAAAATTAATAGTTACAACTAGTTAAATATAATGCAAATACAAATAAGATGTGGCATTTGATAAATACACTTGAAATAAAAATTGTTTACACAAACAAGAATAAATTAAGGTAAAATCATAAATGTGAATGTCTATTTTGGGGAGCCTGTGAAAAAATAAAAAATTTCATGTTTTTAAACTTGGGTTGAACCAAAGTTGAGTTTGTATTTATAATTTCGTTTGTATTTATAATTTCACTTTACACTAAAAACCAAACTTTTGAGAAATTAAATTAGCTTTCTATTCATTATTTTTCTAATTTTTTTTATCAATATTGGATATGTCATTTTAGCAAATGTTTAATAATGTTTAATAGTATGTTTTTATAAGATAGAAGGACTAATAAACAATTGTGTTGGGAGAAATATATACATGAACTTGTTAAACTTTTTATTATTAAAAACAAAATATGCTACAACAATCTAAACAGAGTGTATAGACACATAACTATAATTTTGTATCCAACGGCTGGATATACATTTTTTTTTGAATTGGACCAATGTGGAAAACCTATAAGATATAAACATGTTTAGGGAGAATGGACATTTCTCTCAATTTTCACTGAAAATAAACAATCTAAGAGTATATTTTTGAAGTAGACACTCCAACGATGAGTCCCATAATTTTTTGAATTTTTTTCATTGTGTATTTATGAAGTTATTGATTTTTCATTTCACTAAATTTTGTAAGCAATGAAACCAAAACAGACACGTCACCAAAAAAAATTTAAAATTAACATATCCCAACCAAATACGATTAAATTGGTACCTACATAAAGTAGATTCAATGACGAAACTAACAGTATCAATTACAAAAGTTGCTTTGCAGTATTAAGTATAGCTTTTACATTCTAAAACTGGAGAAACATGAAAATCTGTCAGTTTTTAGATGTTAACAAGTTATAGCCTGAACTTATTTTCTGTTGAAAATTAGTTCTGTCGAAATAGTTTTTCCGTTAAAATTGTCATCAATTTTAATGTTCGTTAATATTTTTGTTGAAAACGTGATCACAAAAAATCCCATCGATCGTAATAATGCGAGTCTACTTTTAATAATTAAACCTATTTCAAGCCCTATTTATATATTAAGCAAATTCATAATTTCACATCTTTCATTTTCATAGAGAGCTTCACAAAAGATTTTCTCAGGGGTTTTTTTTCCAAGGGACATTTTAAAGGAGATTTTTTTAAGGGACTTTTTTAAGGATATTTTTTGTCAAGGCTCAAAGACAATTTCTCTTAAGATGTTTTCTCAATGGCAATTTATCTTACGGTGTTCTCTCAAAGACTTTAAGGAACCTTCTTTACGGTGATTTTTTCTCAAATACTTTTTTTTAGATCGAAGGCTCAAAGGAAAATTCTCTTAAGGTGTTTTCTCTATGTCTCTAAGGCTTAGGAATTTTTTAAGATGAAATTTTTCTCAAATACTTTTATTTGTCAAGGGCTTTAAAAGCATTTTTTTTTAGATATTTTCTCAAAGGCTCAAAGACTCTAAAGGACTTTTTCTAAGGTGATTTTTTTCTCAGTAACTTCTTTTTTAGGTGAAGGGCTCCAAAGCATTTTCTTTTAAAGTGTTTTCTCAAAGGCTTAAAGACTCTAAATAAATTTTTTTAAGGTGATTTTTTCTCAAATATTTTTTTTTAAGTCAAATGCTCAAAGGAAAATTCTCTTAACATGTTTTTCAAAAGCTTAAAGACTCTAAGGGACTTTTTAAAGTGATTTTTTTACAAAAACCTTTTTTAGGTCAAAGGCTCCAAGGCAATTTGCTTTAATATTTTTTCTAAATGGATCAAAGACTTTTGGGGTTTTAATTTTAAGTGTTTTTTTAATTTGATTTTTTTTTTGTTATAAGGTGATGATTTTTTAAAACCCTATATATTAAACAATCACGGGCAATAAAATACAACACCAAAGCAAAAGTGCTTGTATTCGAGATGACGATGCTCATAATGAAAATAAAAAACTCTATCATGTCAAAAAATGAAAGCTTGCACTTACTAAAGAGACATTTGTTGAAGATGCAAATAGAGATTTACTCTTAATGTTGTGGGAATGAATATTGAAAATCAAGTTCAAGAACACAAAATTGAACCTAAAGAGAGTTCGTGAAAATGTAAATAAATATTTAAATCCTAATGTTGATGAAATGAATATTGAAAATCAAGTTCTAGAATAGGAAATGGAAATTAAACCTCGTATGTATATATATGTACAATATTAAAATCCATTTTTTTATAATGAATTGTAATTTTCAAAATGCACCATAACAAACAAAGAGAGAATCAGCTCACAATGTTGATCAAGTTGTAGAAGACGTGGTTGAAACCCCAATGAAACCAAAATCGAGTCAAACACAGGTACGCATGTGTGTGTGTGTAAATTTTCAATATATTTAATTTAATTTATGAAATTGAATTTCGTTTTTTAATATCAATTAATAAATATGGAATCCATTTTATCTTATGATTCTAAGATAGTATATTTGATATGCTAAATCAAATTTAATTGAAATATATAGGTATTTTCAACTTTGATGATGAAAAATTACAGGTATTTTCAAATATATAGGTATTTTCAATATATAGGTATTTTCAATATATAGGTATTTTCAAATTACAGGTATATATTTAATTGAAATATATAGGTATTTTCAATATTTGATATGCTATATTGGGAAAAATTACAGCTGGGATTCAATCTATTGCTATAGCTATGGTCGGAATTTTGAGGGTTACTTCGTGGAGAGTGCTCAGAGAAGAAAATAAGTCCTATCCAGGTGAACATATATTCTTTCATTCATTTTCGATTGAAAACGGTGCAGATTTGGAAGCACCGTACAAGGAAGGGAGGATTGCATTGCATTCTGCAGCCTCTAAAGGACATAAGGACTGTGTGAGGCTTTTGTTGGAGGATCATGCAGATGGAGATGCTAGAAGCAACGATGGAAGAACACTATATTTAGAGCAGCTGCCAATGGGTATCCAGAGATTGTAGAGTCAATTTTGGATGCAGGTACAGACAATCATATTAGGAGTTTTAATGGACAAACCCCTAATGATGCAACTTCAGATAAAGGACATCTCAACTTCATATAGATTACAACTTTTATTCTCCTCTGAAGCTTTTTTTTTTCTTTTTTTAAAGGAAGTGGTTTTTTATTACTAGAAGGAAATAAATTGTCTTCCCTTCATAGAGAATGTCATAATTTCATCAACGTAGCCTTTCATGTACCTACCCAAGCAAATAGGACAAAGAACATGAAACTAGAATCTAGAACTTTTCTATTTTAGTTATTCTTCAATGTAGATGAGTGTTGAACACCTACACAGAAAGATCTAGCTAGCAAGAAAGAACACAAAGCTTGCAAAACAGAAAAATAATAAAAACCAGAGAGAAGGAATGAATAAATATTGTATTGATATGTGTAAAAGATTACAATACTTAATATCTACCCTGATTAGCAGAAATGAAGAAACATGCCATAGTGGTGGTCTAGAGAGATCTAATACATGGCATCAGTTACAGAGTGAAGTGACACCAAGTCTGTTAGTTATAGAGGGAATGTGCTTGCATGGGTCTCCAACACCCCCCCCCCCCCCCTTAACACTACTATGGGGTAATAAAGAAAAGGCCCCGGCAACTAAGGCCATAATAGGTCACCCAAAAACAATGCAACTAATGAACACTAAAATAAAATGAGGAAAGAGGAAAAACCTCATGGGAACCCCCCCGCCTAAGATACAATGTAGCAAAAGAATAAAAAGACAGTTGCTCGGCAACTGTGTCCTTCACTCCAAAACGATCGCACAGAGAGTGGAACTTCTGTGCAATGAAGGTATTGGTGAAGATGTCGGCAGTCTATTCAACTGAAGGACAGAACTGCAAGTCGATGATCCGCTTGTGTACCAAATTTATGATATAGTGCATGTGGATCTCTATGTGCTTCGTCCGCTGCCTCTATATTGGATCTCTGCAGAACTTCAGAGTGCTCTGGTTGTCACACCAGATGACAGTAGGCCGATGGAACTAGATGCCCAAATCAGTGAGAAAATGTTGTAGCCACAAAGCCTGAACGGTTATGTTGACTACCCCTCTGTATTCAACAACTCTAACGTTAACCAACTATTTCAAATTTCACACAGACTCTTGCTTCAGATGAAGCTCTTCTCCAGTACAATAATTTTGCCAAAAACTACAAACACTTTTCTTCCTTCCCAACTTGAATGGGACATAGTCAGACTTCCATGGTTCGAAGAGCAGGGGCGCTCTCAAGCAAGCAACCCAACACACCCATTTTGTTGAAATCAAAATTATCTATAATTACACTTATCATTTGAAGATTCACAAAATGAGTGTTTACAGATGGTGGAATGTGATCTGTAGCTAATTCCCGCATAGAATATCAAAGCAAAATTAATCATCTCTTGCATCAAATAAGTGAATAAAAACAATATTATCATAAAAAAAAATATCTTACCAAAAGAAACATGCCTCTCATGCGTAAATGCTCAAGATGAGGAAGCTTCTGGAACAGTTTGACAAGAGGAATTTCCATTTCTTTTCTTCCTTCCAAGAAGGGCGAAACATAGATGTCAAGATTCTTTAGTAATTTTAACGTACCCACTCTCCCCAAAAACTCCTCTGCAGAGAAATTAGATGCTTCTTTTTCGCTAAAGTGCAGTCACAGTTTTTCAATTGCATTACTTTCAGAATTCCATTCAAGGCTCCACACTGAGTAGGAAAGCTCACGAAAAACATCCTATTCAGTAGTAAATCCTTGATGGGATACTTAGAAGAAACCGTAAGAGCTCTAACCTTCAGATAGCTGACACTTAAGAGATCAACTAGCTAGACCAGCATGAACGTACATGCTGGATAAACACTTTAGACCACCTATGCATACATACTGAGTAAGCACCCCAAAACTACCAGGGGCTTTAGGCTTTACACCACTCCAACATCAATTTCTCCACAATGTTGCTTATAACTAATTGGTTCACTATATTATCAATATCTCCATTCACATGTTTACTGAGGCTATTAAATTATGTGGGTTTCAACATTTGAATTCTTCAAACTGCCATTGGCATATATATCAGGGGAGCCGAGATTCAGAGCACGAACTGCGGAAGGTAAGCATTGTGGTTTCATTATCATCTCGGCATGAAGCGAGGAAGAAAGGGGTTCTTCAACCTGCCATTGGCATATAGATCAGGGGAGCCGAGATTCAGAGCACAGACTGCGAAAGGTAAGCACTGTGGTTTCATTATCATCGTGGCACGAAGCGAGGACAGGCCCTCGGGACATGGGGTGACGGTGGAGGGGATGACCAAGCGGTCACTTGGTACATCCCACATTAAATTGCTGGCAGTGAGCTACATTGCAGCCGAAAAGTTTAAAAAAATCCGTCCATGGACGAATCCTTGGATCTGAAGGGACCCACGCCAGCTGGCTTAACCAGCATGAACGTACACGCTGGATAAGCTCGACCACATACTTTTCCTTTTTAATTTCCAAAGTATTTAGCAACGAGAAGTTAAATAAATAATCAAAAGTGATAAAATGATATATTCCTCTTTGGATTATGTTTAATTGAAAAGAATAAAGTGTGTTTTGTTCTAAGAAAGGATTTAAATTAGTAGAATTAGTAACAAAGTGGTTCAATATTTGTTTTTAATAAAAAAAATTGATAAAAAATAAACAGATGGAATGTATTAAATATTGGTGTTACATACTCTCACTAAATGGTCATTGAAGATGGTAACCCCACTTTGATTTTTCCTTTTTTGAACACGTGTTGTAATTGACATCTTTCTATGCTTCTGTAAATTGACTCATTGTTTACCTTTTAGAGAGTCCTTATCATGATCTAGTCAATAATTTTGGTATGACTTAATTTATTTACTGTGCAAGAAGTTTTAGTAAAATGATAACTGCTTTGTATGTTTCTTTGAAATTCGTTAAATGATTTTTTCAAAAAAAAATTATGGGAAGTTTATTTGTTGTGAGCCTCATAGTCTCTTTCTTTGAATCGTGGTTAGTATGTAATATCAAACAATTGAATTTTTTCATTTGATGAGCTGCAATATACATTTACTATATATATAATTGTAAAATATATGTATAAAATTATATAGAAAGATGAAATGTTTATATATATATATTTGTTTATTTATTGTAAAACTTATAAATTAAAAATTAAAAAAATAAAATGTTTGTAAATATAATAATTGCCAATAGTCACTTTCTATTATTGAATCAATAAAAATATATACTTCCATGAATGAAATATTAATACCACATTTGTTACATGGGTAATGTTTACGTACAAGCCTTAAAATATTGTATTTTTAAAAATTAATAGTAACATATATTAATACAGTTTGATCCTCTTTAAGTCATGACAACATATATGATAAGGATATTATCACATTTGTTTCATGGGTAATGTTTACATACAAGCTTTAAAAATATAATATATGTAAAAATTAATAGTAACAATTAGTTAATTATAATGCAAATACAAACAAGTGGAATAAGTAACAAAGTTGCTTAGTACCTGCCTCCTAAGAAGAGATTGAAAATATATAGCAATATGATAGATTTGCTATAAAAATATATGATAAAACAAATATAATTACAATTTGAAAGAAAATAAAACAAAAATGAATTAAAAAATGTCCATTTAAATACGATATAGGTTATTGCAATGTAGCATAAAACAAGCATATTCAAGCTTCCTTACATACTTCTAGTAATATTCTTGACTTATGTTATAAAAATATGCAAGTTTCTTTATAGACTAGCATAAATAGGAAATGAGAAATAATAGCTTATAAGACTATAAATTAATATCATTGCTGTGAGAATAGTTTATTTATATTAATATCATTGCTGTGAGAATAGTTTATTTTATTGAGAGTTTTTATTTAGTACATTATTTTTGCATAATCTCATTAAGATTTCATGCCTACAACGGTCGAATGATAAATTTATGGGAAATTATCTATGACAAAAACACATAATTAGGTGCTTCTTCATAATATGCCTAAGGTAGTCACCGCCACTTGCAATTCAACCATCATAAACTTCCATGCTTTCTCCACGTTAAACCATATTATCGCCACTTGCAATGCTACAAGCATGAGCTCCCATGATTTCTCCACGTTAAACCATATTACGCCACTTGCAATTCAACGAGCATGAACTCCCATGCTTTATCTGCGTTAAGCCATATTACCGCCACTTGCAATTCAACCAGCATGAAATCCCAATGTGCTATCTCCACGTTAAAGCATATTAGATGAATGTTGGCAGTTTTTGAATCTCCTGTAGGCGTGTGTAGCTGAAGGAACCACGTGTTTTCCAAAATCTAATAAACTCACCCAAGAGTCACGATTGAAATTACCTGTCTTCAACCTCGCTTCAGTCCTATTGCTACCTCAGTATTATTGTTACCTCTTCAATCCTAAATAACAATGGAGAGGAAACCTTAACAATAGAATGCCCAGATTAAGATGAAAAAAATGGATGTTTGTACAATTCTATGTAATCAAGGATGAAGGTCCAGGAAAACTTGTGCAATGAATTATTGAGTCCTATTCAAATTCCAAAATTCTCGAAAGGTCAAGAGGAAAGAGGAGCTGCCTGCAACTGTAGCACAAGGAGCAGTGGTTTTCCAGGGACCTATTGTAGCAGAGAATATCATATCCATCCATAAGATGGACAACAGGCTCACGCCAAGTACAGCCGCCCCTATTCAGTTCTTAACTTCCGTCCTGCAGCGGAGGCATCCTTTCTTGTCAATTTGCCAAAGATTGTTGCAAAGAGGTGACACGATGCAGTAGGGGTTTTTAGGACTCCATAATAGAAAAATCCTCATACTCTCGCCAGTGCAAATGCTAGGCAACGATCCGTAAGTCCCTCAAAAAAATCTTGTTCATCCAAAGTAGCAAAGACTAGGTCACAAAAGTTGCCATAGAAACTGGCAAAATACGTAGGGACTTCTGTATTTCGCCTGGGAAACAAATCGCACGTTCATGGAATCCATGATATTTACGATTTCGGTCCCTGTTTGCCTCACAACTGGAGAGTGCGAAAATGTTCTCGGAAAGATACCGGACAAGCATTGTGCTGCAAGACCTACTTAAAATTATTATATAAAGACCAATTCTTGAACGAGGCATACTTGATGTATTATCTGCAAGAATAGCCTGGCATAGTGAATCCCGTCGCAGGATTCGAAGACACCAACTTTTTCAATCTCATTATGGAGTTTTGACAAGAAGGAGATCTGTCACAGCTCGTTGCTAAGAAGGGCAACTATGCAGACGCCGAGGCCGAAGCTGCAGCCATTTTCAGACAGATAATGGAAGCTTTGGACCGTTTCCATAGAAAAGGTGTTATTCACCGTGATATTAAGTTGAGTAACGTTTTCTTGTCATCGATTACGCCTCCTGTGGTCAGGCTGGGATACTTCGACCTCTCCACGGAGTTTCAAAAAGGTTAGGTGTTTTACTGTAGTTTTCTGAGCATTACTAGGTCAATATATCTTCTGTTTTTTTCAGTTTTTTCATAATCTAAATTTATGGGTATTGGAGATAAAAAAAAATTATGTTAATACCATCTTTTATAATTGAACCAGGCGATGTTTTCCATGGGGAGCTAAGGACGACTCCTCAGTATAGAGCTCCCGAGATCGTGGCTTCCAATGGCTACTCCGAGGCGTGGACGTGTGGAGCGCAGGAGTGTTGCTCTACAAGATGCTAGTGGGCATTTATCCTTTTGGCCCCAAAGGTCGCAACCATAGCAACGGTACAATCCCCTTAACGTCGGAAGAGAGTAGATGCAAGTGACCGAGGAGCCAAAACACAGGCGGACTGGGAACCTTCTGCAACTTCCATGTGGGTATAGTCAGATAGATCCATATTGAGATTGATGCAACTGCTATAATGAACATGCAGATGACAATTGTCGCATGGAGTTGGGTGGGAACGAGCCCAAAACAGCTGGCTCCGATGGTACCACTTGCTATAACAGATGGCAATGGGATATAATTTTTTTTTTTTAATTTTATTATTATGATGTCATGTTGCCACATGTCAACTCAAATCCAGATACCAAATTCCAAAGTTTACATCATCTTCTATCCACCAATAAGCTGTTTACAAAATAGTTTTTTAACAAAATTAAATTTTTTTTTTTTACAAATCCCTAAGTTATACTTTGCAAAACATATTTTAATTTTTTATACCTGCCTCAAAAGAGAGCAACTAATACAAAAGTCAAAAGAGTTTGACTTGCAATCGATTACAATATACCTGCTGAGGCAGGTATAATAAGATGTGGCATTTGATATATATACTTAAAATAAAAATTGTTTACACAAATAAGAATAAATTAAGGTAAAATCGGGAGTTTGTGAAAAAATAAAAAATTTCATGTTTTTAAACTTGGGGTGAACCAAAGTTAAGTTTATATTTATAGTTTTGTTTGTATTTATAATTTTACTTTACACTAAAAACCAAACTAAAAACCAAACTTTTGAGGAATTATATTAGCTTTCTATTCATTATTTTTCTAATTTTTTATTATTATCAATATTGGATATATCATTTTAGTAAATGTTTGATATTATGTTCTTATAAGATAGAAGGACTAATAAACAATTGTGTTGGGAGAAATATATACATGAACTTGTTAAACGTTTTATTATTAAAAAGAAAATATGCTACAACAATCTAAACAGAGTGTATAGACACATAACTATAATTTTGTATCCAACGGGTGAATATACATTTTTTTTTTATTTTTTTGAATTGGACCAATGTGGAAAACTTATAAGATATAAACATGTTTAGGGAGAATGGACATTTCTCTCAATTTTCACTGAAACTAAACAATCTAAGAGTATCTTTTTGAAGTAGACATTCCAACAATGAGTCCCATAATTTTTTGAATTTTTTTCATTGTGTATTTATGAAGTTATTGATTTTTCATTTCACTAAATTTTGTAAGCAATGAAACCAAAGCAGACACGTCACCAAAAAAAAATTAAAATGATCATATCCAAACCAAATACAATTAAATTGGTACCTACATAAAGTAGATTTAATGACGAAATTAACGGTATCAGTTCCAAAAGTTGCTTTGCAGTATTAAGTATAGCTTTTACATTCTAAAACTGGAGAAACACGAAAATCTGTCCGTTTTTAGATGTTAACAAGTTATAGGCTGAACTTATTTTCTGTCGAAAAATAGTTCAGTCGATATAGTTTTTTCGTTAAAATTGTCATCAATTTTAATGTTCACTAATATTTCGGTTCAAAACGTGATCACAAAAAAATTCCATCAATCGTAATAATGCGAGTCTACTTTTAATAATTAAACCTATTTCGAGCCCTATTTATACATTAAGCAAATTCATAATTTCACATCTTTCATTTTCATAAAGAGCTTCACAAAATATTTTCTCAGGTTTTTATTTTCCAAGGGACTTTTTAAAGAAGAATTTTTTTAGGGACTTTTTTAAGGATATTTTTTGTCAAGGATCAAAGACAATTTCTCTTAAGATGTTTTCTCAAAGGCAATTTATCTTACGGTGTTCTCTCAAAGAATTTAAGGAACCTTCTTTAAAGTGATTTTTTCTCAAATACTTTTTTTTAGATCGAAGGCTCAAAGGAAAATTCTCTTAAGGTGTTTTCTCTATGTCTCTAAGGCTCACGAATTTTTTAAAATGAAAATTTTCTCAAATACTTTTATTTGTCAAGGGTTTTAAAAGCATTTTTTTTTATAGATATTTTCTCAAAGGCTCAAAGACTCTAAAGGACTTTTTCTAAGGTGATTTTTTTCTCAGTAACTTCTTTTTTAGGTGAAGGGCTCCAAAGCATTTTCTTTTAAAGCATTTTCTCAAAGGCTCACAGACTCTAAATAATGTTTTTAAGGTGATTTTTTCTCAAATACTTTCTTTTTTAAGTCAAATGCTCAAAGGAAATTTCTCTTAACGTGTTTTTCAAAAGCTTAAAGACTCTAAGGGACTTTTTAAAGTGATTTTTTTACAAAAACATTTTTTTAGGTCAAAGGCTCAAAGGAAATTTGCTTTAATATTTTTTTTAAATGGATCAAAGACTTTTGGGGTTTTTTAAATGTTTTTTTAGTTTGAATTTTTTTTTGTTATAAGGCGGTGATTTTTTAAAACCCTATATATTAAACAATCATGGGCAATAAAAGACAACACCAAAGCAAAAGTGCTCGTATTCGAGATGACGATGCTCATAATGAAAATAAAAAACTCTATCATGTCAAAAAATGAAAGCTTGCACTTACTAAAGAGACAGTTGTTGAAGATGTAAATAAATATTTACTCTTAATGTTGCGGGAATGAATATTGAAAATCAAGTTCAAAAACACAAAATCGAACCTAAAGAGAGTTGATGAAGATGTAAATAAATATTTAAATCCTAATGTTGATGAAATGAATATTGAAAATCAAGTTCTAGAATAGGAAATGGAAATTGAACCTGGTATGTATATATATGTACAATTTTAAAATCCATTTTTTTATAATGAATTGTAATTTTCAAAACGTACCATAACAAACAAAGAGAGAATCAGCTCACAATGTCGATCAAGTTGTAGAAGACATCGTTGAAACCCCAATGAAACCAAAATCGAGTCAAACATAGGTACTTATGTGTGTGTGTGTAAATTTTCAGTATATTTAATTTAGTTTATGAAATTGAATTTCGTTTTTTAATATCGATTAATAAATATGGAATCCATTTTTATCTTATGTTTCTAACTTAGTATATTAGATATGCTAAATCAAATTTATATAGGTATTTTCAACTTTGATGATGAAATGTAGCAAAACATTGATTGCAAAAAATATGGAAAGAAAATAAAAGAACACGTTACACAATATCGTGCTAACCAATTCAAAGGCAATGGAAGGAAGTGTATCTAACACCATGTAGGCATATGTTTTAAGAGCTCTCCACGTATCATTGTGGTTGTCAAATGGACGTAGACACATGGAAAGCAAACTCATATCATCTGAGGGTGATTGAGATATAATAAATCTATATTGGGAAAAATTACAGCTGGGATTCAATCTATTGCTATAGCTATGGTGGAAATTTTGAGGGTTACTTCGTCGAGATGCTAAAAAAACTTCAGATTTCTTCCTGAGAAAATTCACCCAAGTATATCGTGAGAAATCATCAATAAATGTAAGCACATACCTCGCCTTGTTAATGGATAGATGAGGAAAGGGTCCCATCAGATCACTATGGATGAGCTCCAAGGGAGAGGAGGCCCTCTGAGCCTTCCCTTTTTCGAGCTTCTCTTGAGGATGTTTTCCAAGAACACATCCTTGACAAAGTCCTTTGGAAAATAAATGTTGGGAAATCCAGTGACCATTCCCTGCTTGTAGAGTCGTTGCATGTATCTGAAATTAAGATGACCAAATATTTCGTGCCATAACCTACTACTATCATCAGCATGCATAAGTAATAAAGTGGAATCGGGTTCAATGAATTCAGAAAAGGTGTAAAGCCTAGATCTGTGATTTACCTCACCAGTGGAAACTTTAGAGCTGCATTGTATGTCAAAGACATTCAAAGCATCGTGAGTGAATTCAATTCTCTTTCCAATGCCAAAATGTGTAATCTGATAGATAGAACAAATATTCACTGATATTTTTGGAACATGTAGCACATCCTCAAAGCTACCATGATTGAGTTCAACTCTTCCCTTGCTGGTGATCTCGACAGGAGAATCATCCCCCATGAGTATAAGAGGACCTTTGCATGCATCCAATGAAGAGACGACTTCCTTGTTGGCATCCATGTGGTGAGATGCGCCTGAATCTACAATCCAGGCATAGGGAGATGAATTAATGGCAATCAAAGAATGGCTAGAGTTACCTTTCCTGGGAGCATGATCTTTAGGATTCTTCTTGGTGCCATATGGAATGTGATCTACAAGGTTGTGCTTCTGAAGTATCTGGTCCATTTGATCTATCTGCTTCTTCATGCATGAGGATTCTGGATGGAATCCTCTCTGACAGTATGTGCATTTCTCCCATTTCTTCCCTTTTTCACCTTTGGATCCGAAGGATTCATTGAAGGGTTTGGTGTTCCATTCCTTCTTTGGATTTGCATGTGCCTTTCCTTTGTCTTTGGATTTAGATATCTATTTTGGGTTATGACTGCCATCATGCACAACTAGAGCATGTTCCTTTGAGCCCTTGATTTTTTCCATATTGATGAGCTTGTCTTGTTCCTAAGAAAAAGATTCAATAAAAGCATCAAGAGTGGGCATGGTCCAGTTCTTACCAGAGGTGAGCCTCACTGAATGAAACGTGGAGAAAAAAATAGAGTATGATGGTCCAAGCTTGGAGAAGATGGATAGAACCATCCATTTTTCCTCCTTAGATTTATTAACCCTGCAACCCTTGAGTTGCAGCAACAAATCCTTGTATCTTGTGAAGAAATATTGTATATTGTTGAAGCTTTGTGGATCCAAAGAGAGCAGCTCTACTTCGAGCATGTGTCTTTCATCTCATCTTGCTTTCCAAATAGTTCTTTCATGGTGGTCCAAACTTCATTGGGAGTTTTGCAAGAAGAAATATGGAAAAGCGGCTTAGGGGAGATGTTCCTGTAGAGGGCTCTGTAGGCCTCATCCGTCTGATTTATGTATTTGGACTTTTATATAGTTGTTTTAGGATCAATCTTTGTGGCCATAGAAATCCTATACAATATTCTACTATGAAGAAATATCTACATCTTTGCTTCCCATGCAAAATAATTGTATGGTGTGAGAATAGCTTCCTTTGGAAACTCTATTCTTCCAACAATTTTCAATTTTTTGTACCTGCAAATAAAGAATATTGGCACGCCTGTGTCCTAGCAATAGAGCTCTAATACCATGTAGATGAGTGTTTAACACTTGCACAGAAAGATCTAGCTAGCAAGAGGGAACACATAGCTTGCAAAACAGAAAAATAATACAAACTAAAGAGAAGGAATGAATAAATTTTGTATTGATATGAGTAAAATATTACAATAATTAATATCTACCTTGATTAGCAAAAGTGAGGAAACATGCCATAGTGGTGCTCTAGAGAGATATAATGCATGCCGTCAGTTACAGAGTGAACTAACACAAAATCCGTTAGTTACAGAGAGAATGAGCCTGCATGGGTCTCTAACATTCAATTGAAGAAATCTTCCAACATCTTAGCACATCATTTTAACTAGATGGTGCAAGGTGAAAGATTATAATAACCTTCCAAACACATTAAACATGTTTCTGACAGAACCAAAAATTTCCTCAATGATGGCCCACTGGAAAATATGTGGTGTGAACACGCCTATAATTTGTTTGATAATTTGGGTTTTGTTGTCATCTTAATTAACAAATTGTCCGCATTTTTAGTAACTGTGAATAATTTCCTACTTAACAAAGAAAGAAAATTAATGCTATACAATGACAAAGACACCACAACATAAATTGTTAATCAATTTGTTTACCTGACTTCCCATCCTTGAAAAAATAATTGGCTACTTAGAAAGTGCTCGAAAAATAATGGGTCGCCACTGCCAGCAATCCCATCTTCTGCAATATGATCATAGAGAGTCAACCTCGCCTTGTTGCTTCTCTAGAAAGGGTGCTTCTAGTTCCTCCCACTTGCCATTGCATTAACATAAAGTTGTAATCTATGGATGGAGGAACCGCCCAATGACATGCAATATTTTGAGATCTATGAGATTTTCCATGGTTGAAGTGTAGACCACAACAGTGTGCAATTCAAACACAATTTAAAAAAAAAAATCAAGGACATGCCAAAGCATATGACATAAAAAAATGGATTTTATTCCCCATATGGTAAAGAGGTTATTGAGTATATAAATAATACATTGAATCCATATCGACATGGGTTTTACCAGTTTTTGAAATTTCCATGCAAAAGCACTAGTTTGGTTTGTATGGAAGCTAAAGAGCGTTGTCTTTGACATTCTCCTTCTCAAACGCTTTCTCATGTTTAGCTAATATGATGGTGGGCATTTTAGATTTCATATCCCGTAAATTTGTGGAGATTGTTGACATCCAAAAATAAGTAAGGATCTGTCAACAAAAATATGTCCCTTATTGAAGGTTCACAACTTGATCACAACACATATGGTGCAAATGTTGTTACGGGGGCAGAGGCTTCATTCAACGAGGAGCAGCGTGAGGAGGATGCAGCGTGAAGGCAGCAGGAAGTAGGGAGCATGAAGGTAGGCAACAATAGTGTGAAGGTAGAAGGCAGCGACAACATGAAGGTAGGAAGATAGCAGCAATAGCAGGCAGGAAAGTAGGTAAAGTAGGAAGACAAGTAGGTAAAGGTGAAAGATGTTAAGATTATTAATCCTCCCTTGTCCAAATTTGGTCATATGTCTAAATCAGGAGTCATGTCTAAATTGGGAGTCCATCCAGTCTATTTATAGTCATTAGCACCATTAGGTCCACTTGGCCTAATTGGGGCACATGTTTCAGTTACTAAATTGTGGGGAACACTAATTGAGGCTTACTACCACTGATTGCATTTAAATTGCATCAATTTAGGAGCCTCCTAGACCAATACCTACAATTTAGGAGCCACTGGGAGTGCCGAAACCAACCAAGGTCAGTTCAGTTCAGTTACTGACTAGTCAAGCTAAGTTAGGAGTCAGTTACATTCAGTTCTAGTCCTCTACATTCAGTTAGCGCTAGGTTTACATGACTGCACTCAGGAGGGGCACATTTCTCACCTACCACAGTTAGTTAGCCTTAGTCAACACTGAATGTAACACTAGAGTTGTGTTTTAGAGCTCTGATGAACTCCGGTTATGGTTTAGACAAGGTCAGTTAACTATTGAGTCCTCCGATAGTGATTTAGACAAGGTCTTAGTTACCTACAGTCAAGTAGAGTCTATCAATTCGAATTTCCTCATGTGGATTCAAATTTCATGTGGCTATTAAAGCCATTGTACTTCATTGTAATTATTATCTGATTACTTTTTTTATTAATGAAAGCATTCACAGCTGCAAGCCATTTTTGCACTGTTTCATTCTTCAATTGTTGAGTAAATTGTGTGATATATTTTGTGATTTGTGTGTTTGTCCACAGATCTATGTGCTCAATTTAATAAAAGAGACCCAGTTGAGAAAATAAAAGTCTCTCTTGGTCCTAGGTAAATGACAAGAGGACAAGAGAAAAAAAACAAGTCTCTCTTGGTCCCAGGTATTCGGTTCTGCCCTGTCCGCCACCTTTGCTTTTCTAAACAATGGATTCACACTTGGCATCACCCATAACTAACAGCTTAGGTCAAGTGAAAATTGCCTCCTCGAGAAAAACAGGGAAGTGAGTTTGGGTTAATGCTAAGTTTCGGTGTATTTTAAAATGGAGAGTTTCCCGTCTAAAGTGGGAGGAGACAAGAGAACATTGTTTCAAAGGAAGACTAACAAAAAAACAAACAAGTATTTATGGCAAAGATGTGGTAGCAACAGGAGTAAAAGAAACACTGATCCTGCCCTATACAGTCCCACATCCACACCTCTCACCTAGTCATCTGATTTATATGTATAAGAGATACTCAATATCAAGAGGAGAGTGGAGGTTTTGGAAGTCAAAGTGAATGAGAGGGACCTTAAAATCCATCTGTTAATGGTAGAAAATCAATTTTTAGCAGAATGCAACAAGGTTTTAAAAGGTCAAGCGACATTGTTGCAAGAAGCTATTCTAGTAGGCAAGAATGAGTGGAAAGATATGAATGCGGTCTGGCAAAGAATGAAAGAATCGGCAGGGGAAGAGAGAGGGGTGTTGAATCATAAAACACCCAATGTTGAAGAGAAAATAGATGAAAAAACAAATAACCAGGGAATGAAAGTAACAGAAGCAGAAAATGGAGGTTCCACCAAAAATTCCAGAATGCGGGCACAAGTTATTAGCAAGCATGCTAATATAGAAAAGGAAAAAGAAGCAAGCAACCAAGGATACATAAAAAAAGGAAATGAAACCAAAGAAAGACAAGTCAGAGCAATAAACATAATAATTAAAGGTGTAAGAGAGTATGGTGAGAACGAATGTACCCTGGAGCTTGCAAGCGACTTTCTAAAAGACAAGTTGAATTGGCAAGGCCAAATTTGCCAAGCATGGAGGGTGGGTAAACCCAGTGATGAGAGAGCTAGGCCCATAAAAGTCATCATGGCAAGTGCACATGACAAGCAAACTCTTCTAATTAAGAAACATCTTTTAAAGGGATCTCGCTTTTTTCTAGATGAAGACTTAACTATCATGCAGCAAGAGGAAAGAAAAAAAGAGTTGTCAAAGGTCAGAGAAGCAAGAGATGAGGGAAAAAGAGCATGGTTATACAAAGGCAAAGTTGTTATTGTTGTTTTTGGTCCTCCTTCTAAAGAAAGACAACAAAACAATAATCAAGAAGTGATAGCAAATCCCTTAGCAGAAAATATTGCAGCAAGGTCAGGATGGGAAAATAGGGGTGTAGACTCAACTTTGAGTCTTGTATGCCAAAGCAAATACCAATTAAGGTCTACCCAGGTTCCCTTAAGCTTAGTATGTTGGAACTGGAGAGGATACTCGTGGAGGCATGGACCTGGGCTAGGACCTATTGCAGAAGATAGGGACATAATATGTCTCATGGAAACACATGAACATGAAGGGTGTAAGACACCCCTTTTTGAAAAATATATGAAGTTGGAAGTATGGAACAAGGAAGTAGAGAATGGAAAAGGTCACTGTGGTATCATGGTCTTAGTGAACAAAAAGGTAGATCGTTGCATTCAACTAGAAAAAGAAGACTCAAATAGACAATTTATATGGTTTAAAATATCATAAAATGGAAATGTCATCAGAATTGCAGCATGCTACTTCGCCCCACAAGTTTCAAAAATTTACAAAAGGAGAGGGATCGACCATAAAGACCCTTTTGCAGCATTAAAAAATGATATTGCGAAGTATTCTCAAGTAGGTGAAATCCATCAAGTAGGAGATTTCAACGCCGAGACCGCAAGTGACACAACAGGATTTGAACCCAAAATATGACATCAAAATACGACGTCATCCGACATTTTGTACGGATATGTCAGACAGCAATCACTGAAAAGAATGCCGATCAAAAAAATTTTATAGCGCCGTCGAATATTTGACACAATAGGAGTCAGATATCCGACCCCTAGAGTGTCGCATATCTGACCCTTAAGCGTCGGATCTTCGACAGTCGGATGTCGGATATTTGACAGCATGGTTTCAGTTAACCGACGGTCTGTGAACCCAATAGTGTTGGATCTCTGATGCTAAAGGGTCAGAGATTCGACGGGAAGTATAGGTTTTTTTTTTAAATGTAATATTTACATGATTTTAAATTTATGGTCCCATATTTTCAACGGTAACTATGGTCAAGGTGTCGAATATCCGACACATGGCCATTATAAATATAAACTATTTTAAATATTTTGACATGTTTGTTGTAGAAGAGATGGACGATTTTCGAAAATTATTTGTTCCTCGACGAACATTTTAAGGAAATGTTTTATTCTTCAACGGGCGATTGTGGGAATTTTTTTTTTCATCGATAGATAGTTTGCTGAGAATTTTTTATTCTTCGACTTCTCTCCGTTTGACAAAATGTTGATGCGTGGAACTTGATTTTTTAATACAACCGGTTATATTCATTAATGAAGTTTGTGACAAAATGTCAAATAGAAATATTCTGGATCCAAACGAAGACAACCGATAATTGCTTGCTAGACTATGGGATGCAGCGAAACAAAGGGGTGATGGCAAATGTTATTGTCCGCGTACTCAATGCAGTGGATTTAAGAGGAGAATAATATTGATCTCAACAGCCACAAAACATTGCAGGGAACATGGACATGCTGAGGGGGGGAACGAATATCGTCCATTTGTAGGTTTAGCATTATAAAGTTTATTATATTCATTTTTTTTGGTAATTGTATGTATTATTTTTATTTTTCATATATTAATGTATATCTATTGATGTTTCCATGTATTTATATTAAAGGAAAGACACCCTATAGCATATCGTCCAAAGGAAGTGCTTTCAGAACAAGTTCAGGATCAGGATCATGGAGCGTGTATGTTTAATGGAGAACAAGTGAATGATCATACTGAACAAGATGATCATACCGATAATGTAATTGAAGATGATGGTACAAATACATTGATCCATGATTCATTTAACGTTAGAATGGATGATGACGATGACGTTGATAATGAAAATGATGATGACTTTGATGATTTTCACGACATACCTCTTCTCGATAAGGCATATGAACACCTTTATGAAGGCTCCAAAACAAATCTTCTCTCTACTGTATTGTTGATAATGAACTTGAAGGTTATGAATGGTCTTTCAAACATTGCAATCATATGGATGCTAAGGTATGTAAAATAATCCATCACATATATAGGATTGTCATATAAATTTTATCTGTATTCCTCTAATAATTGTATTGTTAACTCATTATTGATCATCATACCGATGAAGTGTGTTTCGTTAATATTATTTATTTATTACATTAACAATTTTTTTTTATTTTTTTGTAGCTTGATAGCTGAATTTTTGTTACCACCATCAAATATTTTCGCACATATCGAGATTTATCTTCCATCATGAAAGAGATTGGAATGCATTATGAAGCAAATCATGCATGCCCCAATGACCATGTTATATATTATAATCGGCATGAATTTGCAACAGAATGTACGGAATGTCATGTAAGTAGATATCGTATAGATAAAGTAACAAAAAAGGTGCCTCAGAAGGTTCTTCGTTATATTCCCATCATTCCACGTTTTCAACGACTGTTCAGGTGCAAAAACATAGCACAATTTATGGATTACCATGCCAGGAATAGAAGTCAAGATGATGTTATCTGAATGCCTACAGATGGTTCTGCTTTTAGAGATATGGAGGAAAAGTGGCCTCACTTTAAAGAAGAACCATGTAATCTTAGGATTTATTTAGTAGCAGATGGTGTTAATCCATTTAAATAGATGAAATCCATTTACACGGTGTGGCCTATTTTTGTTATCAATAATAACATTCCTCCATGATTGTCAATAAAGAGGGAGCACATAATGTTGTCGATGATTATTCCAGGTTTTTTTTTTCGAAAACTGTTTTATTTATAATGTAGTTGTGGCATCTCATTTGTTGTATTATGTTTCTTAATTTCATATATATATCTACTATTTTACTCTTGTGCATGGTTTATATATCTTAATGGTTCTCATAATGATATATTTTATATGTACTTCAAATGAATCAGGTAAGTTCCAAGTCAAAGATATGAATGTATATATTGAACCTCTTATAGATGAACTACTGAAGTTATGGAATGGCATAACTATGTATGACGTATCTAGACCAATACGACAAAGGAAATTTCAATTCCATGCAATGGTTGTATGGACAATACACGATGCCCCTGGGTTAACTTCAGTTTGTGGTTTGTAATTTTAAGTTCCACTTTAATTGCATTTAATGATATGGAGTGGTTAGAATAGTTTATATATGAATATATTTGACATAGATATTCCATATCTAAATATTGTAGGTCTTCAGACAAAGGGTAAATTTGCATGTCCAGTTTGTGGTCCTAAGATAAAATCTCGTCGTTCAAAAAGCTTAAGAAAGGAGGTGTTTGATGAGTATAGGCATTTCCTCTCTAAGAATCACAGGTATAGAACAACTGAAAAAAATCTTTTCAATGGGAAGCAGGATATTGCATTAAAACCACGGAGAATGACACCTCACCTTTGGAAGATGCAATACAATAGAAATCGTCGTCATGGTACATATGGATCATCGTATATGAATTGTTATGTATTTTAATTTTTATTGTGATTTGTTTGCTATAGTGGCCATATTTGATTTATGATGTAATTTATTTATAAACTAATATTCATGATGTCCATCGTGATCATGAAGGCATTAATGGGATTCCACGAGGAATGAAAAGTTATCCTATTCAATTCCGCAGGTTGCCATACTATGAACACCTACAAATAGCTCATTTGTTTGATACAATGCATATTGGAAAGAATGTTACTGAAACCTTATGGCGACTACTATAGCTAAGGAGGGAGAAAGATAAAGTTGTGAAAGGTTACAAAGACATTCAAGAAAGCAACCATGCAATGAAAGACGTCATCCAATTTCATACCAATGGAGAACAAGTTAATATAAACTCAATTCCATGGATGTTTATGGAGCAACAAAGCAATGTTGTCAAAGAAGTAATGCGGAAAATTAAATTTCCCACTGGATTTTGTGCAAACTTGAAGAATATCATAACCAAAAAAGGTTATTTTGCGGGTGTCAAAACACATGATTGGCATATCTTCATCAAGGTGATTATTATTGTTATGGCCATCATCATTGTCATCATCATTATCATTGTCATTGTTGTCATCAAAATCATCATTATCATCATCATCGTCGTCGTCGTCGTCGTCGTCATCATCTTCATCATCGTTGTCATCATCATCATAGCGTGAAGTTTAGTTTTTTAAAACACTAATATCTTGATAGTATGAGTTAATTATATTACCAAATAATATAAATAAATACTAATTTAAAGTGATTTATGCCTAAACCTTTATCATTTGATAATGCACATAAGCTACATTGTAGTTAGTAACACACATGGTTTTCTTTTGATGTGATATTTGCTAATAAAAATAAAGTGATTATAGCTATAAATATTTAATTTTATTTATATTTGAAATATTTAATTTCCATAAAATATTTTATATGTAATTTTAGCATTTATCATTATATTTTTGTTTTGAATGTTTTAAGTTTATTTTAAAAAAGTATTTAATTTAAATAAGATATTTATATAGAAGAATGTAGTTAGCAAAATTGATGTCGAAAATTTTTACTTAGTTTATTGCTATAATAAAAAGATCTCGATGTTAAGAATGTAGAACATAACATTAATGTTTTTTTTAATCTTTTACATGCCTTATGGCTCACGAAAAGATATCAGATTCCAATTTTTTCATATATCTTTGATCTTACCGCAACTTTATAGTTTGGTGACAAACATCAAAATCATTTTAGATATTTAGACTTTGTTAAATTGCCACAACAATGGCTTCTTAAGTCGTTTAAATGTTGTCATTCCACCCATCAAAGTTTGAGTCTCCTCAATAACATGTATGTGCCTTATAGATATTAAATAAGATATATGTCAAGGTTCTTAGTAACATCATCATGTTCATCATCATCATCATCATCATCATCATCATGTTCATCATCATCAACATCATCTTCATCAGCATCATCATCATCATCTTCATGAACATCATCATCATGCGGTTCATCATCATCATCATCCTCACCATCCTCATCGTCATCATGAACATCATCATCATCATCATCATCTTCATCATCATCAACATCATTTTCATCATCATCATCATCTTCTTCAGCATCATCTTCATCATCATCATCTTCATGAACATCATCATCATGTGGTTCATCATCGTCATCATCCTCACCATCCTCATAGTCATCATGAACATCATCATCATCATTATCATCTTCATCATCATCAACATCATCTTCTTCTTCATCATCATCATCTTCATCATCATATTCATCAACATCATCATCATCATCTTCATCATCATCATCACACACATCATCATCATCATCACCATCAACATCATCATCATCAACATCATCATCATCACACATCATCGTCATCATCATCACACATCATCATCTTCATCACACATCGTCGTCATCATCATCACCATCCTCATCATCATCATGTGGTTCATCATCGTCATCGTCATCACCATCCTCATCATCATCATGAACATCATCACCATGTTCATCATCATCAACATCATATTCACCATCATCATCATCATCTTCATCATTCCACGCACCAAAGTTTGAGTCTCCTCAATAGCATATTTGTGCCTTATAGCTATTAAATAAGATATATGCCAAGGCTCTTAGTAACATCATCATGTTCATCATCATCATCATCATCATCATCATGTTCATCATCATCAACATCATCTTCATCATCATCGTCATCATCTTCATCATCATCTTCATCATCATCATCATCTTCATGAACATCATCATCATGTGGTTCATCATCGTCATCATCCTCACCATCCTCATCGTCATCATGAACATCATCATCATCATCATCATCATCTTCTTCATCATCATCAACATCATCTTCATCATCATCATTATCATCTTCATCATCATCATCATCATCTTCATCATCATCATCATCATCATCTTCATGAACATCATCATCATGTGGTTCATCATCGTCATCATCCTCATCGTCATCATGAACATCATCATCATCATCATCATCATCTTCATCTTCATCATCATCATCATCATCTTCATCATCATCATCATCATCATCTTCATCATCATCAACATCATCATCACACACATCATCATGAACATCATCAACATCATCATCATGAACATCGTCATCATCACACATCATCATCATCACCATCACACATCATCATCTTCATCACACATCGTCGTCATCATCATCATCATCATGTGGTTCATCATCGTCATCATCATCACCATCCTCATCATCATCATGAACATTATCATCATCATCATCATCATGTTCATCATCATCAACATCATCTTCACCATCATCATCATCATCTTCATCATCATCTTCATCATCATCATCATCATCATCTTCATGAACATCATCATCATGTGGTTCATCATCGTCATCATCATCATGAACATCATCATCATCATCTTCATCATCACATGGGGACTTCACTTAGTGAACCTCTCACATAGCACGTGCGATCATGGGATATTAAATAATACCCTTAATTTCCAGAGATATTGACCCAAACTCTTTTTGTTGAAACCCCCTCCCAATACTTAAAACCTCCTCCCCAGCACTTTTTATACCTCAATCCTTATAAACCACCCTACCCACCCCCACCTTAAACCCCTCATCCCCCCTAATACCTACAATATATTGGTTCAATTTTTGATAATTTTAAAACCCACAATATGAACTAATGTGATAGGATATTGGTCAAAAAGTGAAGCCCCCGTGCATCATCATCATCACCATCTTCATCGTCATCATCATCATCATCATCATCATCATCTTCATCATCATCAACATCATCATCATCATCAACATAATCCACGAAATAAAACATACCATAATCTGTGCATAATCTACGCGTAATTTGATAAATGAATGGAAATAACTATCAATGGGAAATAATAATAAAAATATACCCATAGATCTTAGTTTAGGGATGTATTGAGGTTTATACCACATATTTGATAGTGTATGCATCCAATACTTGCTAGTTACTTGATCACTATCAGGGAACAACTTCAGATCTATCCTGTTAACCTTACTTCATCCAGCTAAAAGTAGTTCACATATTCAGAGAACACAATACTAAGGCTGATAGCTTATCTAAAGAAGCATTAACCTTGGCCTCAAGCCATTTTCAGTTTACTGAATTCATTGATGGTGAATGTACTAATCAGGGCACTTTCCAGCTTTTTTAGCCCTTAGCACTTGAGTATTTTATGTGTTGTTGATATTGACATCCTTTGGATGATTGAGGTGGATGATCCCCTCATATTACTAATCTCTCTTGTTTATTGCTTCTTTGGATTAGCTACTTCAGTATTAGACTTGAATTCTCTGTCTGTTGAAGGTTAGTGATGTGGATGTAGTCAAGATTCCTAGATTATAGGTGTTACCTTTGAAGGTTTGTCCAGTATTCCTGTGAAGCTGATCAATTGTCATCTGTCTACTGATGATGAACATAGTTGTATCTATTCCATGTGCTCAGCAATAGCTGAAGTTGTAACTAAGTTACCTTTGATTTCAATGAAATAACAAGGAATTGATATTTTCCCCTGGAAAAAAAAAGTTACTTGATCACTAATATCAATTGATATTCCATCACTCTTATTGGTAACTCCAATTTTTTCACATTTCTAGTAACCTACAAATTCCAAACTCTTTGTTTTCACGGAGTTTTTGTGAGGTTATGGGTGCAAAAATAGTGGAGATTGGCATCCTAAGGTTGAAAATTAGCATCCTAAGGATCACTAAGAAAGCTACAACACTTTGTAGTAAATCTAATGAGTAGAGATATAATGTCTTTAGATGATCTTTGTGGTGTAGACAGTTGGTTAGCTTTAGAATTATTCCCTGGTGTGAGTGATATTTGATGTTTCCTTGCCCTTTTTCCATCCCTTGGTTTCATCAAAT
>LPNX011233878.1:0-50888 GCA_001517045.1 Pseudotsuga menziesii
AATGAAATAATGAATGTTAAGTTATCATATTCATTAATGATAGGTGAACACTGTAATACGTAAGTGATCAAGTGTCCTAAATTAGAATAATCCTCAGAAAGTTGTCATGCGTAGACTTAAACATTGTTCATTTACATTAACAAAATTTTCAGGGTTGTTTAAACCCCTAAGGGTGCTTTGATTATGAATCTAGTGATAACATGCTCATGACTATGATACTTGTGACTAAAAACAAACAAATATAAAATGTCTTTAATTATAATTATTATTATTATTATTATTATTATTAGTGCCTCTTGTCGTAAACATAACCGATAGTTTAATTAGACAATTATTATTATTATTATTATTATTATTATTATGCTCTTGTGGTAAATGTAGTCAATTGTTCAATTAAACCAAAGTGGAAATAACTCGAATAAAATAATTATTAATCAAATACACCAAATGATTCCGTGTAGGTTAAACATGTATATTGAACTATGGAATATGACCATCAAGATACGACATGATTGATTTTATAATAATACTTATTACTATGATTACTAACATCAGATTCCGGATCAAGTAAAACAACTAAGATACTCACCTGTACACAAGATAATTACTAAATTATTATTTTATTCAACATATTTGATTTGAATAGGACTAGCTATTAAACCGCCATCCCATGAGGGACCAGTGGTGAACATTCCAAGAATTAATAAATGCCAGACAACCAACTTATTCAATTCAACTTAAATAACCTTAACTATTTGGATGCTCAAGATAAGGACAATTGAATGAATAAATGTATATTCATGATTATAATAATTTACTAGCATCGAAAACTCAAAGAGGTAGGTGAATGAAGTGTTTTGGGGGAAAGGCGGTGGAGCAAGGTGGAAGAAGGTAGGAGGAAAAAGAGTATTTAGGGGAGGTATCAAAGAGAAATGGGGGATGATTTTTTTGAGGAAATTAGACTCCGCATCCGTAGAAAAATGACTGAGGAAAAAATTGAGGAGGGGGATAACTCAAGGACGAGGATATCTAGAAATGATGGAGAAATGGGTGGAAACGAAGAAATATATAGAATGGAAAGGAAGATTCTCTCGGTATTATTGGTTTGTGTGCTTGGGTCTAGGAAACCCATGGGTTTCCTAGGGCCAGCACATGATGAGAGCTGGTCGATAGGGTGGCACATCATTTTGTTAATAATGGCTTGGATGGAAAGATGGAAGGTGAAGGAGCCTACAAGGTCTACACCAAACTGTTGGATCTACTACAACCACTCCTTATACGTATTTAAATTCCAGGTATTTAGATACTAAATTCATGCATGGTATTATTGACTAATTTACAAAAATTCATTGAATTTTATCAAACATGTACAACTCATATTTCTACATTAATATGTTTACAGTTTATATTTCTGCATTAATCTGTTTATAAAACTAATAGAACGTACATGGATATAAACCTGTAATATGATTAAAATATATTGATTTTATAAAAATAAAAAAAAAACTCAGAATAAGCTTAAGATAGAGTAGATCATAGAGAAATGGATCCTGTGCCCTACCCGTTAGGTAGAGTACTATAATTATTTCAGCCTATGTTGAAATTATTGCGCCTAATTCATGATTTAGTGAGCCTCCTTTGTTTTTGGGTGGGTGCTACTTGTTGATTGAGATCCTTTGGTTGTTTTATGACTCCTTTGTGGAGGTTACACTTGGTTTTGTAACTCCAATTTGCACAAGTGTTCCCTCAATGGCTATTTTTATCCTTAACATCCCAAAAGTTGTGTAAATAAGTATGTAACTCCTTGTGTAAATACTTTGTAATTCCTTGTGTAACTCTTGTATAAATCCTTGTCTGAATACTTATGTAACACCCCTCCCACCCCAACCCCCCCGCCCCCCCCCCTCCGTCTAGTTTGGGAAGATTCCTTTACTTGTGTGACACCTCACCTCATTAATTTTGATTCCTCTTCATGGATGATGTGTCCACACATGAATTTGAGTGAAGTGTAGTGAGGTGATTTGGATTCAATCTCCTTGAAGTTTGAATTGCTTGAGTTGTATTAGAGTTAACTTATTGTTGTTGAATTAGCCCCCACCCGTTTTCATTGACTCAAGTTGGATTAGCTTGGTTTGGCTTGACCCCATTGACTTAGAATTAAATTCTTTTGTCTATAAAACCATGTTTGATATCCTTTGATTGGGGTTGTTTTTCATGGTTCTTTTGGATGGTTGTTGATTATGGTTGTTCAAAATTTTTATGGTGAGATATTGTGAAACCATGAATGCTCTATTATGTGAATGGAATTTATGCTTGAAACACTGTGATCTTGTATGGTGTTTATCATAATCCCATAAGACTTGGGTGTAGTTCCTTGGTTTCCACTACTTGGCTCTATCACGGACCTGTGCATAAATCCTCATGGTGAATGGTGATATCCCAAGGGACTAGGGGGTCTAGATTACCATTGCAACTAGTATTAGGGTGGAAGACAAAATATGTTGTGAGGAATAGAATTTTGGATTCTCGAAATAATACTTGAGATATTATGGAGTGCACCTCTATTGTGTATTTATGGCCTCATCTGAGGGGTGGCCTGTCATATTGAGATCTAGCGTGGCAGTTCCGAAGGCTAGGTGGAACGTGGTCTCGATGATTTTAGTTGTGCATTAATAAGATAAGTGATTTATCTCATTTTTATTTAATTTACTTTTATATTATATTATTTATTGATTGAAACACATGATATTTTTGGTGAAACATAAGAGATATTTGTCGAATAAATTTCGCACAAAATTAAATCTATTTATGCAAGTAAATTTTATGAAGAATTGGAAACTAGTTTTGGGGATTTTGTGCACAATTTGTTTGAGGAAATAATTATTAGGTACCTATTATTTAAATAACTGATATTTATTCCCATGTTCATTATATAATTTTTAATTTTATGGTGCAATAACCTCAAAATGGTTTAAGCCACTTCTCTTTGCTTCTTCTACCTTTTATTTGGAAACTAGTTCTTCGATCGAAATGTTTGGCATAGTTTGGAGACCTAGCACATTAAGTGTTTGTAAAAATTTATAAGTATTCATTTTATGCTTATGTATGATAAAATATTGTTTAAATATTTGTGAGAATGAGAGGATAAATATTCTTGGTAGTGTTGGAGCAATGTCTACCGAAATTCTAGATCAATATCAAATTTTTAGCCCCTTTAATGGAATTGTTTTGAATAGATTTGTGACTTTGCATGTTAATTGTTTGAAAAAAAATTATAATGATATATACCTATTTTATTAGTGATAAAACATGTTATTTCTATTTTCAAATGCATTATAATGATTCTATTAGGTGTGGATTTAATTGTTTTAGCAATTCCTAGAATTACTAGTTAATTCGAATGAGTAGAATTAACTTGTTTTGTGAGTTGTTTAATGGAGTGTATATGGGTCGAACAATACAGCCATATGACTCTACGTTATCCATGATATGATTTATATGAGCAAAAATAGTCATATATTTCTCTTTATTTGGCATTTGGAAAGTTAAATTGGAAACTAGGTACATTGCATTGAAATTGGGAAATAGTTTGTGCATTCAAACCTCTATTTTTGGTAAAAGATGAATGCACATCCATATGATATGTTATTGGTGATTTAATTATGTTGTATAATTATATTTTATATATATTTACCTTCACCTCTATGTGCCTCATAAATTGGTACAGTTGGTTTGATTAAATTCCTAACAGCTTTTATTAACTAGTTGTACTAATTGAACTTGCAATATTCTTAGTTTAGGTACTTAGAGATATATATGACAAAAACTACTTTATTTTGTTTGTATGTGCATGATTAAATATGTTTATAATGGTTTTTAGTTCACTTTTTGTTTCATTGGCATGGTTGCATGTCAAATGTTTGCAAGAATAGTTGTTAGTATTGAAGGATTAGTTAACTAGTTCTGGTAGAATCATTTTCATAATTACTATGTTTAATTAATTGGAAAATGGAAATTAGGACTGATTTACATGTTCTCATGTGTTTATTATCCATTGTAATTTATAAACAATGGTTGAGTTATAAACAAATTGAATTATATTAAGTATCATCACTTGTGCGCTAAGTGTCGTTAAGTATTACTCGTTAATTGTGACTAAGATTAAATGGCCTTTAGGGGTGGAATTTTGTATGGATTGTATTGTAATGGATATTTTGTGTTTCTATAGGTATTAGTAATCCTTATTGGACCATGTATCATACGTTGGAGTAGTTGTTGAATTTATTTTAATTTATTGGTAATTAAAGTGTCTTTGACTTGAGTAAATCCTAAAAATAAAATTTAATATTTGTTTAACTAATACGCTATGCTAAAATAATCTAATTATCCTTAGAAAGATAATGATATGCCCCTCATACCCATTTATATCCCTGTGGGACATTACAAGTGGTATTAGATATTGGGTTCCAACATTGCAGTTGTTGGACCTTCTACAGAGTTATTATCTTCTCCCTACATCAATTTTGAGCTTACAAATGTGATTAGTAAGATGTTATTAACCTCCCTTATGCTAATAGAGGAAAAAGAAGTATCACTTCAAATCTTAGTTCGTTGTAGGCCTTATAATTAATTTATATTTCATATTTGTTGTTCAATAGATTGGTTGGTTCCTACTATGTGGTGCATATCTAATAATTAAGAGACCTCATTGGTTTATGCTTGAAAATTGCCTCTTTTAATGCCCATTGAATTGTTAATATTGAAATTATTCTTGTAGTATGACTTATTTTACTCATACATTATGATTATTAATTGATAAGTAAATAATTTTCATTATAATAGTATGTACTATGTAGATTACCAATATTAATTTAATGCTAAGTCATTAATATGATATAGTTTTATTATTATTAGATATTAATATGGTTTTTTAAGTGGTATTTATAAGTTTTGTATTTTCGATGGTTGATATGTTTTTAGAGTCTTATTTATGCAAACATGGATGAGTAACTCCTTGGTTATTTTCAGAATGTTACACTTGTCTAAATGGTGTTTCTCATTCTCGTTTATCTATTTTATGCATTTAGTATGTTTTTATACTATTTATTAATTATAGTTGTGCTAACTTATCTAATTAGTTAGTGGTAGAAATTCCACTTGGAGGTAAGCACAACTCTTGGTTATTTTTGTATTCTATTATTTAATTTATTAATTTTGAGGTTAGTGGCAACATTATTACTATCCTAGCTATCTTACTTATGTATTTATTGAGTGGAGAAAATTAGCCCATTGTCCCTAATTGTTCATATTCTCTTTTATTTTATTTATTTTGCTTATGGAGATGTAACTCCTTGACTATTTTTGGAGGAGGAATGGTCACCTATGTCTAATGATTCACATTCTCTTTTATTTTACTTATGGAGAAGTAACTCCTAGTATATTTTTGGAGGAAATGTAACTCTTTTATTTATTCACTCAATATTATTTATTTTATTTTATGTGTGTAAGTAGGTAGTATATATATATATGACATTGGCATAAATATGCATAGTATGATATAAGGGATATGTATAGATGTTAAAAGTATATATATTTATAGATGCATTATTATATATATGAATACTTGTATGTTTGTATATACTATAATATGTATTTTATTATATGTAATAGTTATTAGTAATACTTGTATGTAATATTCTGAAATAAGATATGTATATATGTGTTTGAAAATATTAGGAAGTATAGTGTGATAGTACATGGTTATGCAATTATTGTTATAATTGCATGGATATTATAGTATACCATAATAATTATATGAGTGTATTAAATATAGAATCTAGGCTATATGACTAATATGTTGTGTGTATTCATAATAATATGAGATATGATTGAAGAATTATAATATGTATGTAGAAAAACTGGCCGTATGTATATAAATAGCACATAGAAATAGTAAGTATGGTATATGGTATAAGTGTATGATAGTGTGTTGTAGAGAAAGTAATTATTTTATTGTAGAATATTAGAAGATTTTAGTGGAAGGATGTTTGGTTGGTTAAGTTGAATATGTATTTGCTTTGATTGATAAGTGGTGAATTGCGCATAAATTATTAGTAATGTACTCTACTATTATATATATCCTCATGTGCTAATAATTGTATGTAATTTTATGTTAAATAGGAACTAGACAATAAGGTTTTTATAGTTGGCGTATGTTGTTCGATATTATTGGTTGCTATTGGATGTTGTTGATATAAATCAATTGATTAATGGTTGATGCATGTATGCCATTGTCATCACTGTATGTATGTCTATTATTTGTTATCCTTGGTTGTTTTGGTTATTGTGTGTATGATTGATGCATTTTGGTTGATGTATTATGGATGATGTATTTTGATTGATGTATTATGATCAATGTCTTCTACTTGATTAATCCTTGTTGATGTGTTCTGATTGTGTACTCTAACTGATGTATTTTGATTAATGTATTCCAATTCATTTTTGTTGGTTGATATATTCTAATTTATGTTTAATGATCATTTTATTATGCTTGATGAATCTTGGTTGATGCATTTTGATTCTGTATTATAATTGATGAATTTGGATTTATGTATTCCAATTGATGTATGTTGATTGATGTATTATGGTTGATATGTTTTAATTGATGTACTATGATTGATGCATGTATGGTTAGCTGATGCATGTATGGTAGTCCTTCGTTTATATTACATGATCGATATATTATTGATATGTTAGAATTTTGATGGCTATAAAATATCTAAAAAAAATTTAGCATAAAAAAATCATAACCATAAGTGAAGGATCACTGAAAGAAAGACAAGCACAACCACAAAAAATAACACGAATATTTAGGTTGGGAAAATCTCATGGGGTAAGAACCCCAAAAAAACTTCCTCTATATAGAATTGAACCAAGTACAATGTAAAACCCCAAGAATAAGAATAACATCTATCATTCTGCAGTACTCTCTCTCTCTCTCTCTCTCTCTCTCTCTCTCTCTCTCTCTCTCATGCAATGAATAAGTGAGAAGCGTGTATGAATGAGAGAGGTGCCTAACCTAGTTATACTCATCACGTGAGTGACTCAAATAACTAACTAGGTTTGTGAGGTTCTCTAATTAGGGTTTACGTACCTAGGAAGACTTAAAGTAACATTTATAAAATACTTTTGTGGGTACTATTTCCTCGACTTACAATGAAGGTTTTACCCCATGAATTTTACATGACCAATTACACCAAGGACATCTATGAATGGAGGAATAACATATTTGCAGGAGGAATACAAAAACATTACAATATAATATCTTCCAAATTTATATTTCTTTTAACACTCCCTCTTAACTAAGAAGGTATTCTTCATAGGAAGAAACCGCCACCACAACTGTACATCTGAATGATGAGTCTCTATATGTCATAGGAAGTTTTTGAGAAACATCATTCATATTCACCCTCAATTTCGAACTCAATAATCATCACACTCATCATCATCATCTTGGAATTGCTAAGTGATCATCTACATCAACATCATTGGTATGTGTATACTAGGACATCATCATATGCAACATCAACATGTGAATACTAGATGACCATCCACAACATGAGTATGTGAATACTGAATCATATTCTGCAACATTTGTCTTTGAATATTGGATCATCTTCTACAACATTAGTATGTGAATACCAAATAATATTCTGCAATATTAGTATCTGAATACTAGATTATATTATGCAATATCACTATGTGAATACTGGATCATATTTTGCAACATTAGTATGTGAATAATGGATCCTCTTCTACAACATCAGTTTGTGAATACTAAATCATATTATGTAACATCAGTATGTAAATACTGAATCATCTTCTACAACATTAATATTTGAATATGAAAGAATAAACAACATCATGAACATGTTAGCGATGAAGCCTCATCATCAACAAATAAATCCTAGATCATTATTTATATTATCAATATATAAATATTGAAACCACATCATCACCATCAATATACAAATATTTAAAAAATATCATCAGCATCAGTATAGAAATACTGAAACCACCTCATCACGATCAGTATAGAAATGTTGAAACAACCTTGTCATCAGCAGCATAGAAATGTTGATATTAACATAAAGAGTTGGAATCTCATTGTCTTTCTCTTAGGACAACTATATTAGCATCATAGTGGGCTACACCAAGATTGTCTTGAAAGTATTCAAACTTTACACCAGAAGGAGAGGCTTAGCCAACACATCTACCACTTGTTCCTCTGTAGGAACATACTTGAGCTTTAAATCTCTCGTCTCCAACTTTTTATTTATCATTATTCTCTTGTATATCTGAAACTACATCATACATCCACATCTTAATTATCTATTCTCTTGTATAAATGAAACTTTATCGTACTTCTGCAACTTCATCATTTTTTTTCTTGTACATATGAAACTTTACTGTACATCTCCAAATTCTGTATTTCTTCTCTTGTACATTTGCAACTTTATCGTACATCAACAACTTCATCATTTCTTATATTGCAACTTTATCGTGCATCCACAACTTCTTAATTTCTTCTTTTGTACATCAACACCTATATCGTACATCTATAACTGCATCATTCTTGTTTTGTACATTTGCAACTTCATCATTCTTCTCTTGTAGGTGATTGCATACAATCATTCCTACAAGTCAAATACAATTGCATGATTAGAAAATTTTCATAACATATTCATGATGACAAATTCTTATGCATAAACATATATGTCATATAATCATTCAAATATAATACAAAATTCATCAATATCCTGTATACATATGGTAACTTTCTATATGTTTTCCATCTCTACCAAGACATTATTTATGAGTGTTGACTACTCCCAACATGTTAGCAAAGAGGTTTCACTCTAGATAAGTAGTAATGGAATGTTGTACAACACCATAAGAAACTTTCCCATCTTATGCATAGTAGTAGTAAACTATTTATAAATGCAAACATTCAAACATGCATAATATACTTCATAAATATAGGAACATGTATATGTACACAAGTGAACAACTAGATATTTAGGAAATTACAATTCAAATACTTATCTTTTTTTGGGTAGAATCCATCTTGATCTTTGTATCCTTGCATTAATTAATGGAGTCTTTGACAATGTGCTCTACTTAATCGTATTATTCTAAGGACCTGTTCCTATCTTTCACATGATCATACATATTAGTCAAGTCTTAATACACCATAGATCACATAGAAATTTGTATTGGTGTTGAATATGTGTGTCCTACAAATGCATCCCTTCTTATCTAATGTTGAAATGGATAAAAGTATGATATTCATCTTTACTGGTAGAATTATTATAGATAAAAGTGCATATTCCTCATCACTTGAGTAATCTTCCCTTGCATTATTTTCAGCTTAAATATATTCATCCTTGTTTTCATTGAGGGCAACACTAGTCCTCTCTTTTCAACATGACGGGGTGATCTTTCTGTTTGTAGCAATGTCAACCAAATCGAAGTCATCATGTTCCTAGATGAATATCCTTTGGTCTCTCGAATATATGCATCCATATTCAATTGTTCCCTTCAAGTACAACACCATGTTCTTTTCCACAACTAGGTGAATAAATCTCAACTCTACAAAGAAAATAACGGCCTCATGTTCGTCAAGTACATCAACGAAGAAATTGTAATATCCCATTTATAAGGCCCTAAATATTTTGTAATTTTTGAATGTCTATTCTAATTATTCTCTGCTGAGGAGCTCAAGGCCAAGGCATGACCAGCACAACCTTGTATGTTAGGTAAACTAATTCACTAAGTGATAAACTTGGGAGACTAAGACATGGATGAAACTTAAGCGATGAGCAACTACATCTACTAGGGGGACAACGTTAAAACGGTGAGTGAATCTTGGGAATTGGATGAAGGATTAAATATTTTTATAAAAACCTAAGGTCTTAGGTGTCATCCTAGGTTAAGGAAAGTCTTAAGTAGACTGACGTACATACTAGGTCTTCAAGGATGAATCCACCTAATACGTCTTAAGAAAAATCTTGCACCACAGAGTTCTCACTAGGACCTAGATTAAAAAGCTCAAGCTTTCTTCTTAAGAATTATTATAGTTGTCTTAAAATTTATTAAAAGTGATGTGCTTCGAAAAGGTTTAGCTATAAGTTTTAATCCTCAAAAAGGGGTTTTTTATTGGTAGCGACTTACCTTTGTAGACAAATTATGCTCTATAGATACATGTACGGATACATACAGAAAATATCGAGTATCCTTGAAAAAATATATATGAACAAAAATGCAAATAAAAATTCCTATAACAACCAATGGGGAAGACATGATCCCTAACTGACTAGTATAGAGATACTTTGTCAAGGAAGTTACTAGATTATATATATATATATATACAAACAACAACAAGTTTAAGAGGGATTTGCATATTTATGAGAAAAGGGAGTATGTCTACTAAAGAAAATAATAAAATAATAGTTAAAATAGTAAAATATTAGTTAAAATAATAAAATAATATTTATTAATTCTGCAGGAAAAAAGAAAAAAACTACTTTTTGTGTTCGTATTTTCGACATATCTCCCTGTGTTTTTACTCAAATTTCGATCGAGAGATATCGTTGGATGCATAATTTTATTCTACATCCAATGAGTACCCACATTGCATACTTTTGACAGACCCCTCTACCCCAAAAGCAAGAAATACCTGAAAAAATGTGATGATGACATCATCATCGCATTTTTTTAGGTATTTCTTGCTTTTGGGGTAGAGGGGTCCGTCAAAAGTATGCAGTGTGGTACTCATTGGATAAATAATCAAATTCCACATCCAATGAGCTCTCTCGATCAAAATTTGAGTAAAAACAAAGAGAGATATGTCCAAAATACGAACAAAAAAAGTACTTTTTTTTATGACAAATATGTCAATTAGACCATTATGGTTGACTCATTTTATTGGAATTCTATTGGTTCTTTAATTCCAACTCACAAGAACTTATTGTTGATACGTTTTCTTATAAGGCCCATTTTAGACCCCAAATTTCCTCTAATGTAAATTATGGTATACAGAAGTATTGCGAAGGAGGGACCACCGTCTGATTGAGGTAACTATTAAAGAAAGTTATTGATTTTTCCTGGGAGAGCCCCTAGAAATAAACCACGTCGTTGATTCCTCTGACATCCCCAAATTACCTTGTTGCGGAATTAGATAAAATGGGTAAAAAAAAATCATTTTTATTTAAAGCTTTAAAGAAACCATGTAATGTGCTTCTGAATTGAATGTCTGCAAATACGTTTAGTAACCTTTTCAGCAGAAAAAATTTATACCAACATGATCGTGTAAAGAAAAGGAGCATTCTCAACATAAAAATAATATGAAAGATGAGACAACCATATTCACGTGGTTCACCTCGTCCACGAGGCTACGTCCACCAATTTGTTTTCTTTTTATTGCTTATGGGAGAGTAATTACAATGTCTTGGTATGACCATATCCAAGGTTGATTCACTTTGCCTCAAGTCTCCTCGCAGAGAGACACTTGCAACTCGAAATTTCTTTCAGTTAGGACTTTCATGACAACCCATAAAATCATTTACGGTTCCTTGGACACATGCCAAACTTTGGCTTTAAACCCACATTTCATACCAAAATTTGGCATTAATCATCACACCTTTACAAGAAATGCGTTGTTGAAGGAAAATATTAACATCTCTAAAAGTAATAGCACATCCAACATTAAAGCACTAAACTTAAGACTGCCATTTCTAAACAGTCGGTATAGCAATGCTCATTGTAATAAACTCTATTCCAATATCAATAATATCAATAATATCAATAATTGCATGGATGAAAACTTTGGCATCGACTGCATATTTAGTATTGGGATTTATCAATATGACCAAGAACATAATAAACACAAGAAATTGAAATTCTATTCCAATATCAATAACTGCATGGAAGACAACTTTGGCATCGACTGCATATTTAGCATTGGGATTTATCAATACCACTAAGAACATAATAAACACAATGAATTAATAATGAAACATCGATAGTTTTTAGTGAGACAATTCTTGGCATAATGCTATTTCAAGAGGATAAGTATTAGAAGAATAATTATTTATGGCATGAGTCAAAATACTCAAGAGGATAATAGGAATAAATAATTTAGCATCATGAGGATTTTATAAGTAATAGAAATACACCTAAAACTACACAAACATATATCGAAAGAGGAGCCATTAGAAGGCATGGCATCAGATATTGAAGGAATCTAATGAGAAAGTATCCTCTTGAAAACTAACACGGCGAAGAGGGAAACGTCACCCGACAAAAAGCTTGATAGAGATTTGCATTTTTAACCTTAGTCTAAATACCAAACTATACAAGAGATCACAAACTTGTGGTTGATTATCGATGCAACCATTGCGGCAATTATACCAAGCATACAACAATCTCCATCCCACATTAAACACAACAAGATCAAATGTTTTTCCCTATCAGCATTCAAAACAGAAAATGAACTTTATACACTAGCAAATTACTAGATCTGTATAATAATGAAATCGCAAAATAAATAGCTCCACAATACCTCAAATCAAATAGAAGAGATTTTAAAAAGCATGTTAATCAACTATCAGCAAATTGGTACCACCAACAACTTTTAAACTATGAACATCGAAAGAATTCATCAAAAGGTGAATGAACAGATCCATAAGAAATAAAAATCAATACTCAGGATTGGAACCATTTTTTGAAAAGCATGGCACAATGAACATCAAAGCAATATAACCCAAGCACATTCTAGATCTGAAAATAGTTGCACACTGAAATCGTTGCAAAATAAAAATCAAAGCATAATAATCCAAGGCACATTCCATATTTGAAATCATGGCCAATATAAACAGAGTTCAAACATGCGTAAATGCAAGCTATCATTGATAGTTGGATCTTGAACCATGGCATAGATAGAGTTTTAAATGAGAGCAATCTCCACACAAATAATCTAGATTGACTTATGGAATCATGGTGGCTTAGAGAGAGATTTCAAAAAAATAGTACTCAACCATAAGTCAAACTAGAGAATCGATTTTCTGAAAAACATGGCATAAAAGGAACATATTTTAAGAAGGAAATAAACCTAATCCAATAGCTAAACCAGAGATCGATTTCCCTCTCTGAATCGTGGCATCAAAAGATAGTGACATTATCGAGCATAGTATTAAATCCAATATCTAAGCCCGATAGTTTCTTTTTTTGGAAAATCATGGCATCAACAGAGAGAGTTTAAATAATGTAGCTAAAACCCCAAATTGATATAATAAAGTAGCGTTTGACAAGCCTGCAATCTCCAGAATGATAAAAATCGTGGCATATAACATGGTGTTTTTAGTCAAGGCATAGAACATGCAATCACCATTCACGATATCGAATATCAAACAACTTTTGATGAGCTAGCATACAATCACCAGATCGTGGCATAACTAGAAATAGATTTTAGCAAATAAACTATCAACAGATCGCATAAATAAATAGCATTTGGCAGAGCACACGATCAACAGATCATGGCATACTAGAAACAGATCAACTATCACGAGATGCAATAAATAAATAGTGTTTGGCAGAGCATGCGATCACCATATCATCCTAAACTAAATCACATATCAGGCTTAAAATAAAATCACATATCAAATTTAGAAGCAAATCACATATCAAACTTAAAATCAAATCACATATCAAACTTAAAAGCAAATTGCATACCAAATCGCCATATCAGACTCAAATCGAATGGCATACCAGTCTCAAAGTCAAAATCACCATGCATGGAAGAGGGATTTGCAGAGAGTTTCTCTTCAATGTAATGGAGCAAAACCCCAAAACCCAGAGAGCCCTCACCTGAGATCCTCTCGCCAACTTCCAAGAGAGCCCCCTTCACTTGCATTTTCACTTCTTGATAAACCAATAGTGTTTTTGTTCTCTCTTCTCCCAGCGCATGTGGGATTAGTATATTTTAGTTCAAACAGATTCCTCTTTAATTATAATTTTACACAAATTTATATGTTTGGTCTTTAGCAATCGTGCTTAACCCTTTTACTTCTCGATAGTGCTTGGCCATTAGTGAGACATTCCCACTTTCGATAAGTTAAAGCTCTCATAAGAAACCCACACATTGTCCAATTTTTATAAATGGCTTAATATGATGCTCCACCTCATATGAAGTACAAAAGATTATGCCCTCTTAAGGTTTCCTTCCTTTAATAAAGTTTGTGCATCAATATATTAGATGCTTCTCTTATAAAATTATCCCCATGTGCTATCATTTTTTAATATATATATGAGGTCATAGTAGTTAATGAGTAAATGTCATATGGGACATTTGATATCACTTTTTTTTTCTTTACTATAGAGCATTTCTTTTCCCTTAAATTTATTCTTATATTTGATTATATTAACCTTTCTTTTATATTAAGGGTTAATATAGAAGGTCTTATACTTACTGGTACATTAAGTAAAATGGACCCGCTCAATCATTTTCTTATATTCATATTAGGGACGCTAAACGGTGATGTCTCTTATACTCCAAACCTTCTGACCATGTTTTCTCATTTTGTTACCAATGTATGGTGCCTTTTACTAGGCTTTGCATTTTTGGATGGGGTTCGTGAGGGGACATTACATTCTTCCCCCCTTAGAGTTAACACAGGCCTTGGTGTTACCCTTTTTTTTTCTTTCTAGCCTTGTCTCCATTCCATCTTTGGTTCTTATTGCTTGCTTTTATACTTCCCAATCCCTCTGATTAATGGGATTGGGTCTTCCTCCTGCATTAATGATCATACATATGCATTTATACTAGCATCGACATTGAAACAATGTCAAACTCAGAAATCCAACATTATACAATTTCCACAATCCACAGTGGTTCCAATATACATGTCAGTTCTATTTTCCAAATAAATAGACATATCACCTCATAGGTTCAAGTTTACATGTAAGGCACATACCTCTTCTCAGCATTATTCTTTTCTTTGGATGTCCTCCATCCCAACACTCCAAGTGCTAACAGTACTCCAAGTACCAATTCAAGCCACCAAACTCAGGGATGATACCCTTCCTTAGGCATATATCCTTCTTGTTCTATTCAGGGTGCTTCACCAAGATTAGGCACCTCCGTTCTCGCACACCCCCATAGCACCTAGAGGTTATTCTCTTCACAGAGCCCCCACTCTTGTGATAGTCCTCTAAATGTGTGCGAAACAAGTCTTAACCAAAACTTATTACATTTGGGCATACCCAGAATGCGTAGTGGTCCCTAGTTGGCCCAAGGGAAAACAAGTAGCTTTCATCTACTACCTCCATCACCACTTCCTCATGTTGACAACTTTTCACATGAGATCATTCTCATATCTTCTTAACTCATTACAGTCCTAGAGCTTTAGCCTTACTCATGGCCACAATTTTCCCATGCCTACAATCACTCCATAGGTAGTAAGTTTATCATATTAAAGACATCAAACTTTATAGCATAAGTCATGTCCTACTTCATTTCTTATTCATCAGATAAGAGACTTTTACTAGTGTACTTTTTTACCACTAAGGCATTTATGGATTTTAAGCACAAAGCATTTTATTACTTACCTCGGTTGTATTGCAGCCCAAGTTGATAAGTAAATCCAATCTATGACTTTAAATATTTGTTGTCGTACCTCAGTTTTATGTATGTTTAGGACTCAAGTCATATGCTACTGATGTGCACACCTGTAGCAGGAGCATCAAGGGTCTAGTCCAGCCACCTTTGGAGCCCGAAAATTTGTTCGACCTGCCCAGCAGGCCCAGCCATCACAGTTGTCTTTAGTGACAAGAAATTGTTGATAAAGCATTAATTTTTATGCATTTTGACACTTCCATTTGTGACAGTGTACATTTTTCATTCATATGTGGTGCAAAAGACAAGTTAAGCGAATACCAAAACAATGTCTTTAAATAAGTGCAGCAAACAATAGTTTTTAACAAACAAGCATTAAAGCATTTCCTTAATATGCAACTGGTTGGGATTTAACTAAATCCCTTTGTTTGTAGAAGAATTAATGTTAATACACCACTTGAATAACATTATACGATTCCGAGAATGTGAAGTGACTTTTATATTGTACTATTATCACACATTTTACTTTACTGTTTGGGTGCTAGACCTTGAACTTAAAACAACACCTGTTACTCTTTTCTAGGCTTCAACCAGTGTTGCTTAAGAACAATGCCAATAACGAAACATAAGGTATTTATACTCCCAAAACTTGTTATAGGACCTACTATAAGGTGTTCAATGCATCATCTGAAGTGATGTAAGACACTAGTTTACCTTGCCTTGGAAATTCTAGGTTTTGCTAGTCATGTTAAGAGCCCAAAACAAAAAAAAACTTTAATGGTGCATTATCAACCAGTCTACATAACTATGCTCCTATACTACCTTTAGTACTTATATGTAGGGCTTGGAAGACATATTAGTAAATGCCATTGCATAACACCACTTGACATTTGATCCTGTGCCTCATATATTCAACGTGTCAAAACTCGTTTCCGCTCATGTTTTGAGGTAGAAGAGAAAATTTACCATTATAAAAGACCATGATAGCTGAAATCAAAGTGTCGTATGAAAATTCAAACCTAATCGCATCACATATTTAGTTCTCCTAAACTGTTTTAATAGATGGCAAGTCCGACAATAGCTCCTATGATTCTTAATCCACATAGATTGTTGTAAAAAATTTACAAGATTTAATTACATTGCCAAATTCAATACTTGCCTATAGTAGAGGGAAAATAAATCTAGAATTCAGCTTAACAACTTCAATGCAACATGCTGGTTTTAGACATTAGTTATATCAAGATGCAGTCAAGAAGAAATCCCCCCCAAACAAATCCTAAATCTACACATGATCTCATTACTTGTCATATATTTTTCTTGTGCCATCTACTTAAATATCATCAGTAAATTTCCCAGCAGTGTCTTCGACATAGATGTAATATTGTTAATGGTAGTATAGCAAGTTGTTTTTCAATTTTTTTTCCAACTCCTCATATAGCTAAAATAGAGTGAGGTCTGCATCTCAATTTAATACTGCCCAGATGAGAACAACCACAGTCATTGCTTTATTCAAGATTCATATAGACCCAATTTAGTACGGATTGCATCTCAAAACATTGGAAATATACCGCTTAATGTAAAAGGAGATAGGTAGTATTGTTCTCTTAACTGGTCTTAAACCAGTAACTAGTAATAACATTGAATTAGTAATCGAGCTAAAGTATTTCTTAGTAATAATACCAGGTCTATCTTTTCATATCTAGATGGTGCGATTTTTTCTGCGATGGGTGATTCTTCCTTTATAACATGGTTAATGACATTAAGATGGAAAATTACGTTTGTTCTCAAGGAAAGAGTAAGAAAGAATGTTTGATGATAATTCAAACTTACATCTATCACAACTATCGAGAAGAGAGTCCTAAGACTATGAGTAAGATCTTCCAAGTCGCTACCTGTAGCACTCTTATCAACTTTAACTAACTTTGAGCCTAACTCACCATATTACAAAAATAAACTCTTTTATAAGAGAAAATAGGTGTCAGGATAGAGACTTCCATTTTTGCCACTAAAATAATCTGGAAAACATTCTAGCTCAACTTAAAAATGTTTCTATATTCCTCTCTTTTGTATTTCTAGGAAAATATACTTTTACACTAGATACCAAATATTCAGCATGCAGAGAAACTTAAATAAGTGATTAGCACGGTACTTATGTGGTTTCAATTTGACAATTGACAACCGTGTCACAATTTCTTTGCCATATAATTTGACCTTCCTACAAAATCATCATGTTAGCCCATTCTTTAAGGGTTCAGTGTTGTAGATGGCTCTAATATCATATGTGACATCCTCAAAGTACCTTGTCATGGAATTAGATAAAATGGGTATAAAAAAAAAATTTATTTAAATTATTTAAAGCTTTAAACCAACCATGTAATGTGCTTCTGAATTGAATGTCTGCAAATACATTTAGTAACATTTTCACCAGCAAACCTATATACCAACATCATCATGTAAAGAAAAGGAGAACTCTCAACATAAAAAGAATACGAAAGATGAGACAACCATATTAACATGGTTCACCTCGTCCATGAGGCTATGCCCAGCAATTTGTTTTCATTTTATTGCTTATGGGAGAGTAATTACAATGTCACGGTACGACCATATCCATGGTCAGTTGACCTTGCGTCAAGTCTCCTCGTAGAGAGACACTTGCAACTCGAAATTGCCTTCATTTAGGACTTTTACGACAACCCATAAAATCATTTATAGTTCGTTAGACACATGATGAACTTTGTCTTTAAACCCACATTTAATACCGGAATTTGGAATTAATCATCACACCTTTGCAAGATATTCTCTATTGAATTAAAATATTAACATCTCTAAAAGTAATAGTACATCCAACATTAAAGCACTAAACTTAATACTGCCATTTCTAAATAGTCGGTATAGCAATGCTCATTGCAATAAATTCTATTCCAATATTTATAATATCGATAATATCAATAACTGCATTGATGACAACTTTGGTATCGACGACATATTTAGCATTGGGAATTATCAGTACTACTGAGAACATAATAAACATAAGGAATTAAAATTCTATTCCAATATCAATAATATCAATAACTGCATGGATGACAACTTTGGCATCGACGACATATTTAGCATTGGGAATTATCAGTACTACTCAGAACATAATAAACGTAAGGAATTAAAATTCTATTCCAATATCAATAATATCAATAATATCAATAACTGCATGGATGACAAATTTGGCATCAACTGCATATTTAGCATTGGGATTTATCAATAGCACCAAGAACATAATAAACACAAGGAATTAATATTGAAACAACAATAGTTTTTAGTGAGACTATTATTGGCATAATACTATTTCAAGAGGATAAGTATTAGAAGAATAATTATTTATGGCATGAGTCAAAATACTCAAGGGGATAACAAGGACAAATAATTTAGCATCATGAGGATTTTATAAGTAATAGAAAGACACCTAAAACTGCACAAACATATTTCAAAAGAGGAGCCATTAGAAGGCATGCCATCATATATTGAAGGAATTTAATGAGCAAGTATTCTCTTGAAGACTAACAGGGTAAAGAGGGAAACACCCAAAAAAGAAATAAGCCTGACAGATTTTTATAGTTTTAACCTTAGTATAAATACTGAATCATACAAGAGATCACAAATTTGTGGTCGATTGTCGATGCAACCATTGCGGCAGTTATACCAAGCATACAACAATCTCCAGCCCACTTTAAACACCACAAGACCAAATGTTTTTCCCTATCAGCATTCAAAATAGAAAATCAACTTTATACAAGTTAGCAAATTACCGGATCTGTATAATAATGAAATTGCAAAATAAACAGCTCCAAAATACCTCAAATCAAATAGCAGAGATCTTAAAAAGCACGTTAATCAACTATCAGCAAATCGGTACCACCACTAACTTTTAAACTATGAACATCGAAAACATTCATCAAAAGGCGAATGAACAGATCGATAAGAAATAAAAATCAATACTTCGGATCGAAACCCTTTTCTGAAAACTGTGGTGCAATAAACATCAAAGCATTATAACCCAAGCAAATTTCAGATCTGAAAATCGTTGCACACTCAAAATCGTTGCACAATAAAAATCAAAGCATAATAATCCAAGGAACATTCCAGAACTAAAATCATGGCCAATATAAACAGAGTTCAGACATGCGTAAATGCAAGCTATCATTGATAGCTAGATCTTGAATCATGGCACAAACATAGTTTTAAATGAGATCAATCTCCACACAAATAACCCAGATTGACTTCTGGAATCATGGTGGCTTAGACAGAGATTTGAAAAAAAACATTACTCAACCATAAGTCAAACCAGAGAATTGATTTTCTAAAAAACGTGGCATAAAAGACAGAGATTTTAATAACGAAATAAACCTGAGCCAATAGCTAAACCAGAGATCGATTTCCCTCTCCGAATCGGGGCATCAAAAGATAGTGACATTATCGAGCATAGTATTAAATCCAGTATCTAAGCCCAATAGTTTCCTTTCGGGAAAATCGTGGAATCAACAGACAGAGTTTAAATAACGTAGCTAAAACCCCAAATTGATATAATAAAGTAGTGTTTGATAACCCTGCAATATCTAGATTGATAAAAATCGTGGCATATAACACGAATTTTTTAGTCAAGGCACAGATCATGCAATCACCATTCACTAGATTGAATATCAAACAGAGTTTGACCAGCTAGCATACAATCACCAGATCGTGGCATAACTAGAAACTGATTTTAGCAAATCAACTACCAACAGATCGCATAAATAAACAGCATTTGGCAGAGCATGGGATCACCAGATCGTGGCATACTAGAAACAGATCAAATTTCACCAGATGGAATAAATAAATAGCATTTGGCATAAAATGCGATCACCATATCATATTAAACAAAATCCCATATCATACTTAAAAGAAAATCACATATCAAACTTAAAATCAAACTGCATACCAGATCGCCATATCGGACTCAAATCGAATCACATACCAGTCTCAAAGTCAAAACCACCATGCATGGCAGAGGGATTTGCAGAGAGTTTCTCTTCAAGGTAACGGAGCACAACCCCAAAACCCAGAAAGCCCTCACCCGAGATCCTCTTGCCAACTTCCAAGAGGCCCCCTTTCACTTGCATTTTCACTTCTTAATAAACCCATAGTGTTTTTGTTCCCTCTTCTCCAACCCATGTAGGATTAGTATATTTTACTTCAAACAGATTCCTCTTTAATTATAATTTTACACAAATTTATATGTTTGGTCTTTAGCAATCATGCTTAACCCTTTTACTTCTCAATAGCGCCTGGGCATTAGTTAGACATTCCCACTTTTGATAAGTTAAAGCTCTCATAAGAAACCCACACATTGTCCAATTTTTATAAATGGCTTAATATGATGCTCCACCTCATATGAAGTACAAAACATTATGCCCTCTTAAGGTTTCCTTCCTTTAGTAAAGGTTGTGCATCAATATATTAGATGCTTCTCTTATAAAAGTATCCCCATGTGCTATCATTTTTTAATATATATATGAGGTCATAATAGTTAATGAGTAAATGTCATATGGGACATTAGATATCACTTTTTTTTTGCTTTACTATAGAGCATTTCTTTTCCCTTAAATTTATTCTAATATTTGATTATATTAACCTTTCTTTTATACATTACTGGTACATTAAGTAAAATGGACCCGCTCAATCATTTGCTGAGGCAGAACGGCTAAGTCTCTTATACTCCAAACCTTCTGACCATGTTTTCTCATTTTGTTACCAACGTGTGGTGCCTTTTACTAGGCTTTGCATTTTCGGATGGTGGTCGTGAGGGGACATTATAATTCCATGGAATTTTTTCTGTAAGGAATAGGAAATCTATTATGAGGGAATTAATTTTTCCTCTTTTCCTCGGGCGTGATCTTTCGGGGAATTACTTCTTAAGGCGCAAGAGACCTGGGCAAACGGGCATTCCCAATTCAGCGAAAGGATGGGCATGCGTAGAAGTTTTCTTTTGCTATGGAAAATATTCGTTAAACAAAGTAGATTGTGGGTTGAAATTGCGTTGCTGAGATCGCAGGGTACTCAGAGAATCATATTTTCTACATTGGATTAAATTGCAGAAGAAATGGCCAAGAGGAGCGATTTCCAAAGAGTACTATTCGCTACGATTTGCCAAAGGTACTTTTTGCTGTGTGTTGTGTGTTTTGGATCTAGTAGGTGCCATGTTACGTCTGGGTTTTTCCCTTACCATTTAAGAATCGAATACTCTGACTCTGTTTTGTTTCCCCACCGAATTCAAGGGCAGAATGAAATTTAGTCATGGTGGGCCTCCTGAAATCTATTACAACCTGTTACAAACACTATTTTAGGATACAATTTAATCTTACTTTTCCTCTCTTCTAGATCTTCATATCGCTGGGTTATAAAGCGGTTACATATCGCTTGCTAATGTGGATCTTTAGAGCCGGGAAGAAATTGATTTGAATAATCGATCTGAGCAGACAAGGCGTCTATTTTTCTGTCTTTAGATCCATAGCAAGAACGTGCGAGACTAAGACATCTATAGTTTTTCTATAATTTCATTGGATTGTAGGTTCTATTTACAAAGAAGTCTTGTTCATAAAACCGCTTATGAAATGGTGGCTCCCTTTTATTTTCATATATGTGACTGAAATCTTTAGGCTTGAAGTAGGCGGTACTAATCACCTCACCTACTCTCTTCTAGATATTACATTCAACAACATCGACCGCCTTCTAGACAACACTCATAGGCAGGCTTGGAATCACACTTGCTTAAATATTCTTTGGGGAACCTCGTTCCAAGTAATCTTGGAATTCGGCATAATCAAGTGTTTCCACAATCTCCATTTTTCCAGAATCTGTTGATTGCTTGTACAAACAAATTGATAACGTCAAAAATCCTGCTTGTTGTTTTTCAAATGCTATTTCTTGGCTGTGAAAATGCTGTTTACCACAGTTTGGACCTGTCCCTTCATGAGTTGTAGAGTGAATTTGATTTCTTTAAACTAATGTTGAGTAGCTAGAACTTTTGTTTATATTGAGCTCATGTGTAGATGTTATATCCGAGGGAAGGAATCAAACATTGATCGATGTCGAAAGGTAAAAATGTTGTTTGTTTAGACTACATGTTTGGATCCGTATTTCTCGATGAGTTATAAAAAATAAATGACTCCACAGATGCATCGTAACCCCGCATAAGTACAGGTATGCATTTGTATTGATATTTAATTATGGTAATCTCTAGATAGGATATGAGACTTTTACATAAGTCCCTATCGTAGGTTTTAAAACAGACCATTTTGAATCAACTACTGTCGTGTGAGCCGATGTCTAGTTTTGGGTTTGTACATGTATTTTCATTGCATACATTAGACCAGTGCATGTTATTGAGGGAGTATATCATATTTGTAGTGACTACCAAAGGGTTTATGATTAACCCTAACACGTTTGAAAAAGGTTTAATAAGAACAAAATGATAAGAATAAAATTACAATAGTGTTTCATTAGGTGAGAGTTACTTCCTGAAAGAGATTTGAGCAACATGATTGTTGCGAGTTGTAACCAGAATAATGCATGATGCAACACTTTGGTGGATGTAGCCTTGAGTTTGGGGTGAACCACATACATTGGCGTCCCTTTGGTTCTTGTCTATAATTGTTTATTGTTTTTCTTTATATTGTTCCGTGTACTTGTCATGGATTAATTGTTTTAGAAATGATCATTCACGGAGAACTTGTTGGTATCTTTGGTCTACACCATAATATTGTTTTAAAGGCACTATGATGAGGTAATTTTAGCAAAATCATGAATAATAGTAGAATGTTGAGAACCTCAAACAAATGCATTAGGACACTGTCATCAACAAAATTAGTATGCCGTGGCTCTAAGAATTTGTAAAAGATATGCCATGAATAGAAGTTCAAGTACAAGTCCTATTTTTGAGTAGTCGTTAAATAGAGAACCTTTTCCTAAGGAGACAGAAATTCCTCACCAATGATGATAGATTTATTATGGTCTCAATCTCTTGAACTCTTGACATATTTTATCTCATGCATTCATGTAGTGTGCTATCTTATGTGATGTTGATGTATCAGATCTGGTGTATTCTGGATGTGTTTTATCTTGTGTACCTCAATGTACTCAAATTATATTCTAATGATGTTAGTGTCAATTATCGATTGCTTCCACTTGAGTGTTTCAAATCCAAATATTTTTATTTAACTTTTATAACATGCTACATAGTCTAATGTGGGACAAACGTTAGTGTCATTGTTAATTTATCTTCTTGTATGTTAATGAAAAAAACACGGATCCTAGGAAGAATGGTAAAGGCTAACTCTATTACATTTGGCTTAGATTATTTGGGAATAATAAGTTCCCTCTTATGACCAACACCTTTTCGACGACATTTTATTTTATGATCCAACTCTAACACTAATAAGACTTAAGGGTAAATGGTATTGAAGGTATGGGTTTTACTTATGATGAGGAAAAGCAAAAAAAAAAAATATACGTGATTTAGGGGTGTCACAACAATCTTCTCCTTATAGATTGTGAAATCAACTATTTCTGAGTTAGGATCACATATTGACTTCAATTTTAATTCCATTGGTGTATACTAACATCTCAAACCTTATCTTGACCACACATTTTCCTTGGCTAAGGAAAATGTACCTCGAATATCAAGAATCATGTCAAGATTACCGTAGTCACTGCCCCTGAAATGAAGCACCATCCCTCCTCTACATCCTATACTTTCTATATCAGGACATTTGAGTGGCATGTAGTCTCCTTCGCTACTAATATTTCATGTTTCCATCTATATAACCTCTCAAGGTCACTGGATATCAAGATCCTCCATCTTAAACTTTGTTGCAAGCTGCTCTTGCACCTATCTATGAGCTTATTGTCCTCTGTAGGATTCTATATTCAACCCTAATGTTGGTATCTCCATCACTCTAGTTGATCCGCAATATCCTCATGTAACTATATGTGCTATCCCATGGGTGCGTACTAAGATTTTACATATCCTTCTATGCATAGGTGGTTATCTGTAGAGAGTCCCAAATCCTGGAGGTTTCTCAGTCTATTATTCTACTCCGATTACACCAACTATTTAGTGTAATATTCATCATTGAAGAGGTGTTTATATCCCATGATCGACTCCCTCTTTCTGAGAGAAACCAAAAATCTCACTTTGTATCTCTTGATACTTCCATCTGTTGTATGCTTGATCTTGTAGATATACTTAAAAGATGTTACAAAAATTATCCATAGGTCTCCAAACGTCATTCTACATGATCGACCGGTACTCCTTGATCATATCATCCTTACATTCTTTCTTCTTGGGACATTCTTTCGCAAGGCTTCCTTTCTCATAACAACAAAAACATCTCACCTGTGAGAGGTCCTTATTCTAAAGTCCTTTTATTCTTGTAAGAATGTTCTTCCTTCTTGTTCTTTCTCTTCTTGGCGTGAGTTGTTAGCCATTGATTTTCATATTCATCCATATCTTCTTCTTTTTCTACCAGTCGAGCTTCTTCTTTTGTGAATTCCTCCATATGTGAGATTCTTTATAGAACAAATTCCTTAAATGAGCTTAGGAGACCATTAAAATTTGTAATCTAAGCTTCTACGTATTAGGCATTATCTCTAATGGATTCTATTTTCTCCTTCATCTAAGATATCCTTGTGAAGTAAGATTAAATTCTTTATGACATTTGCACCTTCACATCCATGAGTTGAGTTCTAAAGGTCATCTTCATGTTGAGATTATTTCCTTTGTACAATTTGGTCATTGTATTGAACATCTGCTCTGGAGTATTCAAGGATGATACATGTGAGATCCAATGGAGATGGAATAATCCTATTGTCTTTTACTAACTCCATTTTGTGCTTTGTCTTCATCTCCCTGTGGATCTACAACTTCTTATTTGACATAGTTCTCCAAGTCATGCCTCTTCAGGTATGAGAATCACTCTATAGTTCCATGGTCATAATATTTCAGAACCTTCAAGTTTGTCCTCGAGATTGGTACTATTTGTCATCATGATAAAAATGAGAACCTCAAATGGAAATAGAGAGGATAGAACTTACCAATGACATTGTTTCAACTTGATTTTTGCTTTAAATATTTTATAGAATACTGCTTCTACTGGACGAAACCCTCATTTTGTAACTTAGGTAACTTTCATATATAATTGGATAGAAAGATGTTCCTCCACAGAGAGAGTTGTGTAGCATTCTCATTTTCCCACAACTGTGGACATAACTGCAAAATATCTAATGCCCTAGTCTTCCTTGGCGACAATTTTAGGTTGAAATTGAAAATCTAGAGAATATGAAACGTATTCCACAGAAATATGGATCCTCCTAGGTTTACTTTTATGATAATCTTTTTTCAACTAATCAATGGAGGAAGTTTCCCATAGCAGGAAGCCCCAGTTTCTCCAATTTCTTCTATAGAATTTTCTGACCTTGATTCTGAGGTATCTTTGAAATTCCTGCTTCTCAAGGTCTCAAACTTTGTCCTAAGATATTATAATATCTATTGTTTCCAAACACAGAGGTTAGAACATAATTGGATTCACCAAGCAGAACTTATGTTAATTTTCCTAGGGTGACATGTTTGAGCACTAATCAATATAGCGAACTTGTATAGAATTATGCATCTCATTGTTAAACTTCGAGGTCTGAAAATAATACCATATAAACTACAGTATGTTCCCTATTTGTATAATATTCCTAATTCTTAATTGGATATTCCTATGCTAAGATATAGAAATTCTCCCTAGTCCGCTTGGTTAAGAGTAAATTCTAGAAGATGTTGGAACCCTAATTTGGAGGAATCATATCTCTTAAATTATGGTGAATTTGAGGCCGCAACTTAGAGAAATTGTACAAAAATATTTTATATTCATATTATCCATGTTTTGTTTCTTGAGAATTTACCAAACTGGAGTTATTGTGAAAATTCCAAGATGTCTTTATTTTTCCTTCTAGGGTTTTCAAGCATGAAACCCGAGTCTTCAGTAGTTGTAGATGTAGTAGTGTTTGATATACTCAAATGCTTATTCCACGGTGGCTCTGATACCATGTTATAATTGTTATGGTTATACAATATCTAAAACATTTAGCATTAGAACATCATAACCAAGAAAAAATTATCAATGAAAGAAGTAGAAGCACATCCACACAAAAGAACACATAGATTTATTCGAGGAAACCCTCATGGGGGAGAAAATCCATAAAAAATTCCTCTATATAGAATTCAACAAAGTACAATGTAAAACCCCAAGAACAAGAATATTATCTCCCTTCCAAAGTTCTCTCTCTCTCTCTCTTTATCTCTCTTGTGCAATGATTGAGTGAGAAGCGTGTATGAATGAGAGAGGTGGCTCAACTATTTAAATTCATCACGCAAATGACTCAAATAAAAAATTAGGTCTACTAGGTTTTCTAATTAGGTACGACCTACCTAGGAAGACTCAAAATAACGTTTATAAAATACTTGTTTGGGTACTATTTCCCCTACTTACAATGAAGGTTTTACCTCATAACTTTTACATGACCAATTACATTAAGGACATCTCCAAATGGAGGAATAACATCTCCGAGGGAGGAATACAATAAAAGTAAAATATAATATTTGTTGAAGTTACATTTCTCTTAACATGATATAGGTTGAGATATTATGAATTGATGATCGATGTATGTTATGCATGAGGGTCACTGTATGATTAATATTAGTTGATTAATAATGAATTTTTGAATGATCTCTAAAGAAGAATCATTCTTTGTGTTGACATGAAAAGTAACTATACTATTATGGCCCTTTTTGGTTCTTAATTGGATTAGAACTATTGCATATAATTTCACTTTTCCTATTACATTAAAATGCAAAAGTATTTAGGCAATCCTTGAAAAGATTTATCCTTGTGATGTTCATTAGAAAATTATCTTATGTCATTATTAAAAGGTATCCTTGTGATAATTTGGTGTTATTTCGTATATATATGTTCAAAAGTAGGTACTAACCTTGTAATTGATTAACTATGATAAATGTACATTTATTTAAGATGAACTTCATGTATCCTTATATATTCACTACTAATTGTGTAGAATGTGGTACTATTATCTTTGTTAGGAAACTATTGAGGGATATTGTTGAAAAAAATATATCCTTGTGAAATTTGTTAAAAGTATCTTGCTAGGGTATCCTTGTAGTATGTCAAATACCTTTATTGAAATTCATCTTTGTAAAATATCATAGGCATAGTTCATGCATTTAGTTGGAAAAATATCTTCGTGACACTTCATGCATCCTTGTAGAAAAATTATTTGAGTAATAAATCATGCAAAAGAATCTTGGTAATTCAACTCATGTGATTGACTGATCTGAACACATTTCATGTATCTTACAAGAATTTCATATGATTGAAGTCAATTAGAATATTTTTTCAATTAGATGCATTTCAAGTATTTTGTTGAAGAATTATCTAGAGTCTCGAGTACCTTACATATACTGAAGTATTCCATGTTATTAATCAGTTTTTGTTTTTGAAAGACGTATTTTAATGATATGGTTTATTTGTATATATGTTTGTTGCTAACCATGTGTCTATTTGGAATGTGAAAAAAGTATCCTTGCTGAATAATATGGTTTAGTTGTTGGGACTGAGTTCCTAGATTCCCTCATACAAAATTATAATATCCATTTCGAGAGAGGTAGTCTGGTAGATCGTCACCCCTTTGCTTCTTTCATGTCACTCTACTAGACCATGTTCTCATACATGAATCTATGAAATGGGATGGTTATCCCATAACCAGTGGAGCCAAACATGAAAGTAGTAGTGGGAAGCATTGTGCTTCTCAAACAAGGTAATTCTAAGAGTTTCTAAACTGATTACATGATCCTCTCGTTGGAGGAACATTGTTTTGATGAAGGTATTTTCCAAAATTTGAGATAAGTATTCTCTCATGTGCTATTCATGTTGTTGTATTTTGTATACGTTCCATGGTGAATTACTTATGTTAAATTTATTTTCATGGTTTATTTGTTAAAGAATACTCTTATATCATGTATTCTATATTTTTATACATGATGTTAATCATAGGGTTGATTGAAAGATCATTTTCACGTGAATGTGTCTTTGTTGATATTTGAAGACCCTGTAATGGGGATTGAATATTGACCCTTGCTGCTAGTCTTGGTTCTTGTACAGGAATCTAGGAAATGGGATGGTGATATCTTGTGGAATGAGTTAGGTGAAGGGAGTCACATCCTATAGGCAATGGAGACATATAGGAAAGTAGTAATGGGAAGTATTGTGGTTTCTCGAAAGAGGAGTTCGAAGAAAGATTGCTTTAAAACTAAAGGTAGTGATCCTTTTGAAAGTTGTAAAATCATGTATGCATTATGCATCGAGGATGATGCATAGTTTAAGGGGGTGCGGATGTAATTCAACAGACATATGCAATTTGTAATTGTTTACTATTGTGGAAAAGGGTGTCAGAAAAAGGGTCTTTAAGGAACTAGAGAAATTATTATTATATTGTAAATAATTAATTAATTAAAACAATTGACACATCACATACAACTAAAAGAGTATGGAAGGCCTAGATCCACAATGTGAAGGGGAATGACAACATTCCTATAATTTTAGAACTTGCTTGGTTGATATTGGCCCATATTGATGTCTTGATGGCGTTTTAGTTGATGATCACCCAAACATTGTACAACACACCCGACTTTTGATTATTTTAGCCTGTGTTGGTATTATTGAGCCTAATTAATGATTTAGTAGACCTCCTTTGTGTTTGGGTGGGTTCCATTTGTTGATTGAGCCCCTTTGGTGGTTTTATAACTCCTTTTTGGAGGTTACACATGGTTTTATAACTCCCATTGGCACAAGTGTTCCCTTATGGATGATGTATCGACACATGAAATTGAGTGGGGTTAAGTGTCTTGGATTCACTCTCCTTGAAATTTGAATTTCTTGGGTTAGATTAGAGTTAACCACATGTGGTTGAATTANGGTATATAAATCCATATTTTATATCCTTGGTTTGGTTTTTTTTTCATGGTTATTTTGGATGGTTGTTGATTATGGTTGTTCATAAATTTCATGGTGAGATATTGGGAGACCATGAATGCCATAATATGTGAATAACTTTATGATTTAATTACTGTGATCTTGCATGGTGTTTCCAGTAATGCAAATAAAATTCGGTTTAGTTTCATTGTTTCCACTACATGGATCTCTCCTAGACCTACACATAAATATTGATGGTGGATGGCGATATCTCAATGGCTTAGGGTTATGGATACCATTGCACATGGTAGTGTGATGAAAGAGGAACTATGTTACAATGAATATGTTTTTTCCTCTCAAACTAATACTTTATATATTCTTGAGTGCACATCTTTTGCGGATATGTGGCATCATATCGGGGGTGGCCTATCAAGAATAGATCATTCTTGGCAGTGTTAAAGGCTGGGTGGAACGTAATCCAAATGATGTTAGTTGCACATTGATAAGATAAGTGATTTATCTCATGTTTATTTAATTTACTTATCTTATGTATTAATTTTTTCACATGAGATTTTGAGTGAAACGCATGAGTTATTTTTGGAATAAATTTCTCACAAAATTAAATATATTTATGCAAGTAAATTTTATAAAGGAATTGGAAACTAGTTATTGGGATTTTGTGCACAATTTGTTTAAGAAAATATTTATTTGGTACCTCAGATACATGACTAATATTTCTTCCTATGTTCATTATATAATGTGTATTTTATGGTACATTAACTTTGGAATGTTTTAAGACACTTTTCTTTGATGCTTCTACCTTTTATTCGAAAACTAGTCTGTCATCGGATTGTTTGACATAGTTTGGAGACTTAGAATATGAAGTGTTTGTAAAAATTCCTAAGTGTTCCTTTTACGGTAATGTATGATAAATAATATTGAAATTTTTGTGAGAATTTAAGATAAATATTCTTGGTAGTGTTGGGGAAATGTATAACTAAATTCTAGATCAATTTTCCAATTTCTAGCTCCTTCAATGGAGCTGTTTTGCATAGATTTGTGACTTTTGATATGAAGTATTTGAAAAAATGTTAGAATTATATATAACTCTATTATGACTGATAAAACTTGTTATTTATATTTGGAATTTCAATTCAATGATTCTATAAGTTAATGATTAAATTATTCTAGTGATTCCTATAATTACTAATCAATTCAAAATGAGTAGAATTAACTTGTTTTTTGATTTGCTTAATGCGCTCTAGACAGGTAGATATACCTCCATATTACTATCAGTGACCCTGATATGCTTTCCATGGTCTACAATAGTCATATATTTCTCTGTATTTGCATTTGAAAAGTTAAAATGGAAACTAGGTACATTGCGGCAAAATTGGTAAGTAGTTTTTGGATTTGAATCTTTGTTTTTTGTAAAAGATGATTGGATATACATATTATCTGCTATTAATGATTTAATTTTGTTGTATAATTATTTTTTATATATCTTTGCGTTTACCTCTATGTTCCTCGAAACTTGGTATGATTGCTTTGATTGAGTTCAATAACTAGTTGTATTGGTTGAAGTTAAAATATTTTTTGTTTATGTACACGGATAAGATCTGAAAAGGTACTTTATTTTGTTGTAATTGGATTCTTAAATAGGTTTATCATGGATATAGTTTAAATTTTTTGTTCATTAGCATGGTTGTGTGTCGAATTTGTGCAAGACTAGTTGTGAGTATAGAATGACTAGTTAACTAGCTATCATGGAATCAATTTCATAATTACTATGTTTAATTAATTAGAAAATGGTGATTAGGCCCAATTTACATGTTACTAGGTGTTGATTATCCATTCAACTTGATAAAACAAGGTCAAGTGATAAATAAACTAAATTATATTAAGTATTGTCAATTGTGTGCTAAGTGTCCTTAAGTATCATAATTGGAACACTAATTACTAGTTAATCATGATTAACACTAAATGGAATTTTGAGGTGGAATTGATTTTTGAATTGGCATGGAATGGATATTTGATGTTTCTATAAGGTGTGAGTAATCCTTCTCATTCTTAGACCTTGTATCAGATGTTGGAATAGTTATTGAATTTATTTTAATTTATTGCTAACTAAAGAAACTTTGTCATGATGAAATCCTAAAAAATGAAATTTAATATTTTTTTTAAATAATCCAATGTGCTGAAATTATATAATTAGACTTATAGAGTTAGTGATGTGTCCTTAACACCCCTTTATATCCTCGGGGACATTACAATAGGTTAGCCACGAAAACCATAAAATTTTAATTTTATAATTTTGTTTCTTCTTCTTTTTAGTAATTTCAATTTATTTTTTATCAATCCATCGATTTTATGATTTTTTTAAAATAAATTGCATGAAAAAATAAAATTTAAAATTAAAATATAGTTAGAGATAGTTTATCTCGAATTTCGATAACCATAAACCTGAAACTAGCAACCAAAAGCCCTAAATCAATAATGTTTTTTCTCTTGGTTTTATTGTCAACTGTATCTATGAGTAGAAATGATGTCGATAAGTTAAGATTGTATTGAAAATAAAATTGACAACATAAGCATTGCCAAATTGTTTTCAATATATTTCCATGTACATATTATTTAAATAAAACTCAAAGTGAACCAAAAGAGCCTTGGAATTAACACTGGATGAACCTTGGATATACTTAATAAATCACTTATGCAAAATTTGCTAATTAATTCTAACATGAATGATAGATTATTGTTATGGTTCTAATTAAATACATAATATTTTATAAAATATTATGGCCTATAGAAAGTTGAGCTTGAACCTTGGATATACTTTATAAAGCATTTATGCAAAAATTATTAATTAAGTATAATTTGAATGATGGAGTATTGGAATAGAAGAGCCTTGGAATTAACACTGGATGGACCTTGGATATACTTAATAAATGGTGAATCCATGAAGATGGGTGTCTATTCTTGGGGGTCTCATGAGAAAATAAATCTGATTTTTTCATGTTTTTCACCTTTGGGCAAACAAAAGCGATATTTTCATTTAAAATTTCACTTTTAAGTAAAAACAAAACTTTTAGAGAATTATGTTAGCTTTCTGTTCATAATTTTTTCAATTTTTTTTTATTGAGATTTGATATGTCATTTTGGAAAATGTTTGATAGTGTGTCTGGATAAAATGAAAGAACTAAAAAATAGTCATGTTTGGTTGGGCCCCTAAAATCATTGTTAAACATTTGTTTTGCAAAAAAAAAAAATGTTACGACAATCTACACACAATATACTATTGCGATGACTATAAGTTTGTAACCAACAGATGTATACACTAATTATAATATTTTTTTGAATTCGATCAATGGGGAAACCTTTTCAATTTTCAACATGTGTTTGGTTGCGCCACTTTTCTCTCAATTGACTATAAAACTTAAAAATATATGAATACCATTTTGAAGTAGACACTCCAATTAACCGCACCATATTTGTTTCAATTTTTTAGGTGGTTTATTTTTAAAGTTAGATATTTTTCATTTCACCCCATTTTGAAAGAGATGTGATGAAAGTTGACACATGTTAAGAAACATAAAAATTAAAAATATCAGATCTCACCTATACACAACAAAATCTATTCCTATGGAAAGTATATTCAATGGCGACACTAATGGTATGAAGTCCGATAGTCGATTTCTAGTGTAAGGAATCCAGTTTACCTTCTGAAAATGAAGAAACCTAAAAATTGTGCAGGTTTTAGGTCTTAGAGGCTATTCAGCTGAATAATTGTTCGGCTGAATAATGCTTTTCCATTACGGAACCATTATTTACAACAAAGGTTGTTCAGACAAAAAACCAAACGCAAACAAAAAAAATTGTCGGTCGAAAAAAAAATTTACATTATCTATATTCGTATAAATAAAGCAAAATAGACTCATTATTTTCACACATTTTCATTTTGCATATATCTCATCAAAATATTTTTTAAGGGGTTTTCAAAGGAGATTTCTTTTGCCGAAGGAGTTTTTTTACAAGGTATTTTTCTTCTTATTTATTTTCAAGGGGTGCATTCAAAGATATTTTTCCCATGGCACTTTCGCCAAAGATTTTATGTTCTAAAGTATTTCTGCAAATGAGTTATTTCTTTGCAAGAGGTTTTTTCATAGAGTTTTTTTTCCATGGTATCTTTCCAAAGTAGGTTATTTCTTTGCAATGGTTTTTCCAAAGAGTTTTTTTTTTCAAAAATGTATTTTTCTTCTTATTTCTTTCCCAGAGGTAAATTTAAAGATTTTTTTTCCAAGGCACTTTTGCACAAGATTTTGTATTCTAAGGTATTTTTGCAAAGGAGTTATTTCTTTGCAAGGGTTTTTTTCAAAAAAGTTTTTTTCCAAGGTATTTTTGCAAAGTAGGTTATTTCTTTGCAATGGGTCTTTCTAAAGATTTTTTTTGCAAGGTATTTTTGCAAAAGGCTTTTTTTTTCCAGAATATTTATATAAGTTGTTTTCTCAATGAAGGCTTTTTTTCAAAGAGTTTTTTTTTCCAATGGTTTTACAAAGAATATTTCTTTACAAGGTGTTCTTATTTTTTTCCAAGGGTTTTTTCAAAGGAGATTAAAAAATCATGGGAAATAAGAGAAACTGTAAAAAAAAGTGATCATAAACATGATGGCAATGCTAATAGGGAAACACAAAAACTTAGAAATAGAACCAAAAGAGCAAGCGTTGTAGAAATGGAAGAGAGTATTAAATATATAAGAACAGATTTACATGACACTCTTGATGAAATGGAAATTGAAAATAGGGTGCAAGAAGAAAAAATGGAAGTTGAAGAGACCATCGTTGAAGATGTAAATAGTGATTTACATTTTAATCTTGATGAAGTCAATATTGAAGATCAAAATCAAGATCTACATTAGAGGAAATTTGGAGTCTAAAATGGGCCTTATAAGAAAACGTGCCAAAATAAGTTTTTGTGAGTTGGAATTCAAGAACCAATAGAATTTCAATAAAATGAGTCAACCATAATGGTTGAATTGACATATTTGTCATAAAAGAAAACTATTTTTTTTCTTCGTATTTTTGACATATCTCCCTATGTTTTTACTCAAATTTCAAGCGAGAGATTTCGTTGGATGCGTAATTAAATTCCGCATCCAATGAGCTCTCCTGCTCATAATTTGAGTAAAAACACAAGGAGATATGTTGAAAATACGAACACAAAAAGTAGTTTTGTTCATTCTTCCTCCAAAATTAATAACTATTATTTTATTATTTTAACTATTATTTTATTATTTTCCTTAGGAGGCCCATTTTAGACCCCAAAATTCCTCTAATGGAAATTGGACCTGGTATGTATATATCATGTATTTTACAAATTCATTTTTAATAATGAATTTATTTTTGGACATATGTTAAATTAAATTTAACTTGATGTATAGGTACTTTCACCATTGATGCTAAAATGTTAGAAGACATTTATTGCGACAAATATGGAGAAAAAAATACCCATACATGTTGCACGATATCGTGCTACAAAATTTATGAAAATGTTCTCAAGGATTGTTCAATAGCAGGACAAGTGCAAATTTTGAGATGTTTATTTGTCTCCAAGAGGTTAGAAGGTGCTTTGTCATTATTGGGTATTCATAAGGTGACAAAAGAGTTGAAAATAAAACATAATGTGATAGAAAATATAGGTGATGTAATAAAGAAAATTGAAAAATCCAGAAAGAAAGATACCAGTGCTGCATGTAGAGCAATTCAGATAGCAATTGTTTCAGTTAGTACTAGACAAAAACATTTGACAACACAACTAGCACAAGAAATTGGAACCTTAAGAGAGAAATTATAAAAAAATAGTAAATTCATAATGGAAATAGCTGAAAATGATGAACTTGCTTGATGGGCAATTATTTGTGGACAAACTTACAAAGATATAATGGGAGAAGGTGTTAAAGATATTGTACAGAAATATTGGTAGGAGAATGCTCGCGTTTCACCAAATTCAAGGGATGTGATATGAAAAATATTATCATGAAATGTATATGAAAGTTGTCCAAAACATATAATGGAAATGACACAAGTACAATTGTTCACTAAATTCAAGGAGGATCATCATGGAATTAATATGTCATTCACTACATTTGTACAACAAAAACCATGGTATGTTAGACCTATTACTATACATGACACATGTTTTTGTCATTATCATGTGCAATTTCAATTATATTACAACACGTTTCTTGAATTTGGTAAAATGTTTTAGAAAAATTCACCACCTTCGCCCACAGTATGTGAATTCATATCTAAAACTCTATGTGAAAGAAATCACAATGTCAAAGTATTTATAATAAGAATTATGTCAATGGAAAACATTGTAATGGTTTTGGAAATCCTGTTTTATTCCACAATAAATACGCTATCGATAATGATCAGTCGCTTTCAAATGTAATTGTTGATTGGAGAAGTTATGAATACAAAAATTATTCTACAAGTTCTAGTGATGCACATTCCAAAATATTTGATTTGTGAGAACATAGAATATGTTCTCAAGAAATTTGAAAGTGAAATTTATAAATACACCAACCATTCACATAGAGAACGATGGAAATACCTTCAATTCAAACATTCCTGTGAAATTTTTCTAGCTGGAACAATTTTGTCTGTGGTTGATTTTGCAGAAAACTACCGATTTGGTACACAAAAAGAGATTCAAAGTGAATACTATCATTATGACCAAGTTTTGATATTTTTCCATGTTCTATATAGACATTCTCAACAAGATGTTGATGGAATTGAAAGCATGTGTGACAATCAAGATGTGATTAAAGAATATCACTTTTATATTAGCGATGATCATACACATGATACACATTTTGTTCAACATTGTATTGAAAAAAACTTCTATGATTCACTAAAACATCCTAAAGTTAAATTCAATGAACATTGGATATGGTCAAATTGATGTGCATGATAATTTAAATATTCACAATCATTATTTTGGTTATGTCGACTTCATAAATCACTGAACATTAAACATCCCTGGAATTTGTTTGAAATTGGACATGGAAAGGTGAACATGATGGTGTAGGAGCATGCGTAAAAAGAGCACTTCGAAGATGACAAATGAACCATTCTTCAAGACGATTCCATTCAACTGCAGAGGTTGTCCGATGGTGTAAATCACATCTAAGCCATGATTGTAGTGAACAATCAAAAGATGTGTGTAGGTATGTACATGATTTTTTTAATTTATATTAATTGTCAATTTTAAAAAATGTATGTACTAACATTGAAGTATTTGTACACTAACATTAAAAGTTGTCATTTATGATTTATCATTAATTGTGTACATTTTTTTGGCTTGTTGGCATCAAAGATATAGATAGATCAATACCATATGAGGCCAACACCATACATGGGACTAGAGAACTTCACTCTATTCAAACAAAATCCTTTGAAAACGTGTTTGCATTTGACAGTAGAAAGCAATCATGTTTTTGTCATATTTGCAGTGCAAATGTTGAATCTATAGAAGTTTGTGAAAACATAATGAACAACTACATAAAACATTGGAAAAACACTGAGATTAATACAAAAGGAAAAAATCCACTAGCAAGCATAGAAGTATTAGAATCAGAAGAAATGAAAATATCATCTAATGGCGATAGAATTTCAGATCTTGTTAGAGAAGGTAATGATTTTGTTGATTCTTCATTGTTGTCCATCACCTTATGTGTATATAATCAATTTAATTCACTTAAAAACTCTAACGCCAATTGTAATTTGTACATGAGATGTTTTCACCATGATTGCACCTTTAAAGAACAACGAAAATGTAAAATATTATTTGATGTGATGCATTGAAGGAAAAATGAAGTTATTGGAGGACTACAATGACAACGAATTTACATACAAGAGAGGATCTATCATTTTAAAAGGCTATTTTTTGGAGCAGACCCGTATGACTGAAAATTATGTCTACTTTAAGGATTATGAACCTGATGTTATATGTTGTGAGTATAGTCATTTAGTATATGCATCTCGAATAAAATTGGTACAAGTTGCATAGAAAAAAATAAAAAAAAATACAAAATGGAAGCTGTCCAAATATGATGAAGAATGGATAATTGAGGATGGCATTCCATTGCTATGTTTTTAACTATATCATTTCTTGTTTTATGTTAAGATTGGATATCATGCGCAAAGATGGATTTATGGTTTAGAATTCGAAATAATTGTGTAGTTAGTCATTTAGTATGCTACCTTATTAGAAGTCACTTTAATGTTACCTTAGAAGTCATTGAACTTTAATTTATTATAATTCATAATCAAGTTACTAATTTTACCTTAGAGGTCATAGACATAATTTTAATTTATTAGAATTAAGAATCAAGTTTCTAATGTTACCTTAGAAATAAAAAATATTAGAATTCAGAGTCAAGTTGTTAATGTTAACTTAGTAATAAAAAATATTAGAATTCAGAATCAAGTTGTTAATGTTACCTTAGTAATAAAAAATATTAGAATTTAGAATCAAGTTGCTAATGTTCCCTTAGAAACATCATATGATTGATATTTAATTTATTAGAATTCAAAATCAAGTTGCTAATTTTACCTTGGTAATAAAAAATATTCCTATCAAAACTTCCTAACATTCTTAACTTCTCAACATTGAAAATATTTCACATCTACAAACATACATAAACTTAATAATACATACATTCATATATACATAAATTTAATAATAGATACATTCATATATTTGTACCTATCAAAACTTTCTAACATTCCTAACATTCTCAACTTCTCAACACTAAAAATATTTTACATCTACAAACATACATAAATTTAATAATACATGCATTCATATATTTGCACCTATCAAATCTTCCTAACATTCCTATCATTGTCGACTTATCAACAACAAACATCCATAAATTTAATAATACATACATTGATATATTTTTACCTATCAAAACTTCTTAACATTCTTAACCTTAACATATACATGTATATAATCAAAAAAGAAATTCTAAGGTCCATGTACACATATATAATCCAAAAAAACAATCACGAACATGTGAGTTCAATGTACATGTATATAATCCAAAAAAACAATCATGAACGTGTGAGTTCAATGTACATCTATATAATCCAAAAATTAAGCTCCACGATGTCCAAATCAACTACAATATATATATATCAACAAAAAACAACAATGTAAATAATTCTCTAAATGGAAGTCCACCACTATCCTCCACTAGGGTCTTCCCTTGGACTCATAACAATCTGCAACATCTATAAAAGCATATTATGAATATCATAAATTATTTAAAGAATTTTAAGCTAAAATCAAAACATTAAAACATTAAAGTAATATATTGAAGAACAATTAAATTATTAACAAAATTACCTCAATTTCTCTATCATCCAATGGAGTCTTCCCTTTTCCTCTAAAAGGTGGAGGATAACCAAGCTACAACATGTATAAAAACAATTTATAAACCTTACAAATTATTTAGACTATTTTAAACTAAATTCAAAAAAATAAAATATTAAACTTACAAGTACACCACTATCCTCCAACAGAGTCTTCCCTTTGCATAGAAAAGATCGAAGAGACCCAAGCTTCAACATATATAAAAGCAATTTACAAATGTCAAATATTATTTAAATTATTCAAACTTATATATCGGAGAACAATTCAAAAACAATTCAATTATGAACAAAATTACCTTGCTGCCAATATCCACATCCATCGGAGAACCTATATCTTCATCGCCAATTTCAATATGTTATTTTTCCTTAAATATTTAAATTTTGTTAAGAAATAAATCATAGTAAAAGCAAAAAAAATTTAGCATAAGCAATTAACTTAAAACTAAAACAAAACAAAAAATAAAATCATTAGTTCACAATAGATGGAAAATCGTCTAAAAAGTTTGACTCTAATGAAATGTGCATGGATAAGTAAAATTAACAACAAGATGCATAGTTAAATTTAAAAAGAAAAAATAAGATATATTTCAAACATAAATATAAATATATAAGTATTAAATATACCTCTCGAAAATGCTCTTCTAGATTTCCAGCATTTTGACTAGTGGAGACTCTAAAATTATGTTCATTTAACAGTTGAGAAAACTTAAACCAATAAACATTTACGTAATGTATTTATTACTATGGATCGAAAAATAATTTATCATACATAGATATAATGTAACAAAAAGTTCAATTCAGAATAAATAAATAAAGTTAATAGATTGAAAGTACACAAACCTGTCCTATACTTGACGTGTCATTAGATATTCTATTCGAAGCTATATCATGACAAACCTTGGCATATGCCTTTAGATCTTAAATTCCCATACAATCTAACTCGTCACTTGTTTTGTAAACAAAATCTTCCCGAATAGTGGCTGGAGCCCTCTCTAGAATCAATCCAACATCAACTCCTACAAATGCCAAAGTCAAACCTTTGGCGACATTATGCCTTGTAGTTGTCCCAGCTTATGATGTGGGCTCCATCTCCTATTTGTATGTCACAAGCCAAGGCAGATGAAATATTTGAGGTGGAGGTCGAAGAGTACTAAGATCTCTAAGGGTACCTTTTCGATTGTATATCCTCCCCTTTCCAACTCCATAAAACTCGGAATTAATATCAGTATAGTCTGGCTTCATACCTAAAACAAATTCGGCATAAAAAAACCTAGCAAAATAATTAGGAATCTCATTGATCCATGGAAGCCAACCACAGGCTGCAAGGAACCGATCATATAAAAAATGTGCAAGTTCAGGGTGCTTAAAATGTTTCACTTTCAATTCTTTACGCTTTATGCCCTCTTTGAAGTTAAACATTGAGTTGGCCTATTCTCTAGTGACTCTCTCCTTCATCCCACTTGTTTGGACCCATCACTTGTGCCTTTCTTATTTGCATCAAGGAAACAAAACTATTTGTTGTTGGTCCAAGATCCTCATATACCTCAATGAATTTTTGTAGCCATTGCAAAACCATCTGTATGCTTTTTTTGTTGTCTAGAATGAGATCCAAACTAGAAAGATCATTTTGTAGCTTGTCATAGTGAGCCCTACAAATTTCAAGGGTCATTTGTTGAATACCACTTTTCCATGGAAGATCCTCCAGTAAATATGATGGATAGGTCATAATGGGTGTACATCCCTGAGCTAGTTGGACATATTGTGTCCTAGCTTGACCTTCACCACCCTGTGTAGGATGACGAGCCTCTTGCGAACCTTGCTCTGCATCCGCGCTTGTCTCCTGTACAGAAGGTCGAGAACCATGTTCACCCATAGAGGATAAGGGAGAATCATTTATACCACTATCACCATTTCGATGATCAAATGAATGTGAACAATACAATAATATTGAATCCCAAGGTGAAGTCGACAATCTTCGATTTTCATTTGGGACACCAACTCCCGAAGAATGTGATGACCTCCTATGCTTCTGTCTCAAAGGCTGCTCTCTTTCCATTTGATATGATATCTATAAGTTAATACAAATATCAACTCATAACATATTCAAATTCTACATGTTAATTAATCAACTTCAAATACCTAGCTACTAAAAAAACTAAGATTTTAATAAGGACCTAAATGTCCCTAATATTATCTAATAGGCCTTAAAATGAACATAGCTAATTTATTATCTATTTCCATTTGATATGATATCTACAAGTTTACCAAATATCAACTCATAACATATTCAAATTCTATATGTTAATTCCTCAGATTCAAAGACCAAGGTAATAAAAAACCTAAGTTTTTAATAAGGACCTAGATGTCGTTAATATTATCTAATATATTGTAACATCCCTTGCCACCTCTACCCAAAAATCACAGTGTAAGTAAACCCCACTGCAAGTACCGAATCTAAAACTTCATCAAGGTTTGGAGATAATTGATAGGGTTAAAGACTGAAAGCTTCAAACGACTAAAAAACACAATTGGCAACAAATCCATTAGGGGGAAGGGGCATTCCGGAAGGTAGAACCTAAAGACTTGATGAATGATCGCTAAGTGTCATCAAAGTACTTCTGAGTATTAAGAGGGTTGATGAATGGTACCTAAGGATCAAAGAAATAGATACTTATAATTATAGAGGAATTGTATTAAGATATAATATATATATGTTCCTCGAATAAAAACAAAGAAATGAGAGAAGGGTTTTGAAGGCATAAGAATTATAAAGGCCTTTTTTTTATTAACTTTGATACAATCCTAACACGTGGGTTATAGAGGAAAAGGTTAATATATTTCTAAATGAAAATGTGTACCTGCATTTATTTAATTGGCAAATGTTTTCATTATGAAGGGAATTTAGAAGTTTTTGCTTGGCCAAGTCCTTATTAAGGAAAAATCCACTGCTTGCCTTTTTGTTTCGTCCATTGCATGTTGTTTTATCATTTTATAAGTGGAATGTAATCATGAATAAGGTAGCCACCTTATGCATTGCTCCTTGCATATAGGTTTATGCTGAAGGTAGTATCGCTGGCCAAGCAATTTTCTGTGTGTGATATATCCTCCTTTTTTTAAGTTGCATGTGAAATCGCAATTCTGGAAGACCATCTGGGTATACTGGTTATTTGCATAGGAGGTGGTATTGTGGGTTTGGCAATTTTTGTGTGTGTGATATATCCCCTTTTGAGCTACATGTGAAATCACAGAATGATGGTTATTTGCACAGGGTGTTATTACACTGAAGGTGAAATTACAGATCGAAGATGCAATCGTTATTTATTGTTTACTGAACATGGTTTGTTGAGCTAGATGTGAATCGTATATTTGAATGCCCATCTTAGTTTGTTGTTTATTGCATATAGCATTACATTGGTGAATGTGAAAATGAAGATTGAGAATGCTATCTTGGTATGTTGTTTCTTGCATATAATTTTACAGGATGAATGTAAAATTGCTATGTCCTTTTGTATGGGCTAACGTGAAAACACTAACCTAGTATCTTGCATAAATTAATTCCTAATCCTGAGCTTTCGCGGTCCCTAGCTTAGCGTTTTGGATCTGCATGGGATGAATATTTCAGAGTATCCATTTATATATGTTATTTTCTGGCGTGCTGCCATTGCATAGAGGTTTAATGGCTGAAGGTGGAGTTGGAAATCTAGAAGGATGCTTTGCATGTTATTCAATTTTGTATCTATAAGTCAAATCTGAAATCGCTAACCCAGATGAATAGTTAACCTTTGCATCTTGTTTTGTATTCATTGATTTCAAAATTGCAAATCCCCATACTCATTTGGGGAAAATCCACATCGTAGCCTTGAGAATCGTATGGCTGAAATTGAGTAAGAACGTTCCCTAGATTTTTGGATGGATATATTGAAACTGTCTCCATAATGGTTTTCTTTAAAAGGGCAATCCTTTGACCAATAAGATTATGTAAAACTATTAACCATTAGCTCTAGAATGACGCTACTAAACATATGCCTTTTATGCTTGTAAGTTCTAATGTATCGAAAACTTATGCAGTGCTGACTCCCAAGGAGGGCGTGAAAGATTCTTGAGCTGAACCCAAGGTTTTCGGAAGGGTACCGATATGAAAAAAAAATCGGCATCCTAAAGATACTAAGGTAAGGTGCAAAAACTAGAATGTGGACTTCGACAATGTTGACATAAAATATGGTTTGCATCCAACCCCAGAACTCCATGATCTGATGACGAGGGTGGATAAAAGAGGTTTTACATGTCATCTGCCACCTAATCCACTCCCACCTTGGAGTACGTTCATGCCCATCAAGAGATGTGATATTCCCTTGGGTCACATGGGTTATGACATGATGTCACATGCCAAGGGATTCACCGATCTTTCAATAGTTATTAGGTCCTTTAATGTCTTGGTACCAGTATCCCTTGTGTTTGTCTTATGTCGGTTTTCAAGTGCCATTAGCCAGGAGATGGTAAGCTTGACCCGACATTTGTTATTTGGGCTCTTTCGATCCAGAGCTAGCCAGAGTTTGCTAAATAACTGGCAAAGGATAAACACAACGTTGATCTGTGCACACTTAGTTTGTAACAGGTTTGATTTGATCTTGCTGGAGACAGGGAGGCTGGTGAGGCTAAAATCTAGGCATTTGTAACAGGTAAAAAAAAAATCCACACAGTGGGTTAACAGCTTATTTCTTTCCCTTCGGATTTCCAGGTTAATGACTCTTAACAAATACTTTCTCGTAGCCTATCTCCATAAAATTTATGCACAAAAATAAAATCGAAAGGAAAATAGATCATGTTCCAGCATAACTAAACAATTCAAACAACTCATACTTAGAAACCTATAATTCAAAGCTACCAAACTATGGTGGAAGTAGCCACTCTCCACCCAACTGTAGACTAGGATTAGCTCCTTTGATTTCTAGTCGTCCCCTAGCCAAACCTCTTAGGATGATAGCAGGGACCGCTAGCTTCAGCCTTAGGTTTTAGAATATCCACATCCAATCATGCCCAAACGCAGGCACTCTCTCAAGAGAGTCCTTTCCAGCATACTCGACAGTGTCCTGCCTTTTTCTTTCTATTTTCTTTGTTGGATCCCCTCTTTTTTTTTTGCCTAGGTATTTCCCCATTAGCCCTCTCCACTTTCTCGCCAAAATTATGAGGGCTTGATAGTATCCCTTAATTCAGGGATGTGTCTATGCTGATTCTGCACACCTGATGTAATGTCCCTCTCACATGCCATAGATATTTCATGATTTCGAATGTTATTGTACTTGTCTCAAGTGAGGATCTCAAGGCCAAGGCCCCACCAGAAACAAAACCTTGCAATTTATATAATTTAAACCCCCCCCCCCCCCCCTCGAGTGGAAAAATTAGGGGCAAGTAAGAAAATGACACAACTTAACAAAGGCCAACTAAAACCCATCAGGAAGAAAAGAGAGTGATGAGGGAGCTTTGATTTCGATGACATAGTATTCGTATCATCTTATCTTTGGCGTCCTATCGGGATTCCCATTCTCTCCATATTTAGCCGAATTAAAAAAATACTATAGGCTATATTTTTTAATATAATTTCACCATCATACAAGAGGATACCATCATAGTGTCCTCGGCAAAGAGGGTCAATGTAATGCCCCATATTAACGTAAGCACTTGTATTTAATTAAAAATAAACAAAGCTATCATTCCGAGCAATTAATGATGAGACTACAATTAATTAATTGTTGGTTAATAATATTAATTATTATTTTACTTCCATATTATTTCATATTATTAAGGTTAATTATTAAGTATTTATTATTTAGTTATTAATAAATAATAATTAACAAAATTATGATTACCATTACCTTGTCACTCAGTATAAAACTTAAGTAAACCACAATGCAAAATTCTAGGACATTCGGTTAGGGTTGGGTAACACATACCATTTAATAAAAATAACACATGTCAAACAAAAATTTAACTACATTGCCCAAGAATAAGAATAACATAAATTAATGAAAGGCGCGGTGGAAGAAGGGGCGGTGGAAGAAGGAAGGCGGTGGGGGAAGGAGGTATAAGGGAGTTTTTACGGAAGAACAGGGGGGGAAATTTTTTACGGAAGAACAAGAGTGAAGAAATTTTCACGGAAGAACAGGAGCAAGGAAGGAAAATAGCTGGAGGAGGGGGATTAAATCCAGGCAGATTATAACTCTGAGTGAGGGAGGTTGCTGTCCATTTTATTGGTACGTCGGCTCGGGGGCTAGGAAACCCGTCGGTTTCCTAGGGCCAGCAAACCTGCTGGTCAGTAGGGTGGAAAATCAGAGCTGGCAATAAGGCTCCTTTAGGAGCAGGAGAGGGAAAGGAAGGAGCAGGAGCAGGAGCAGGAGCGGAAGCAGGATTCAAGAGCAGGATTAATTCGAGGTATTTTACTCGTAAACTATCTCTTTACTGCACAAAAGTTAAATGAAAAATATGAAATTAAAATAGATATTTTCTTCACTATTAAGGATAGGACTAAGTGCTCTACCCGGCAAACATAGCACTACAGAATGGTATCAGAGCCTATAGCTCAAACACTGAGACCTTTAGGCCTATCGACACCTAGAACAAAAAAAAAAAACTCTATCATATTTGTATTGAGGGACATAATTCCCTTGGAGAGTTCAGGTCGAACTACAAAAAAAAACCTAATATGTATGCATACAGGTCCATAAAGAGCCCTGATAGTTTTCAAAAGGGATAGATTAACACATTGAATAAATATTACCATTGAAATTAGAACCACCTATCTATAAAATCCAAGCAGTTCTGTTCGCTGCGCAAGTCCTTGGTTCTTGTAAAGAAGAATCGCTGAAATCTTTAACCTCTTGGGTTTCTGCAAACAACATGCAACAATAAATTTTTAAGAAATTAAACAAAGATCTTGAAGGTGGAACAGACAAATGCTAACTGCTATTTAATACATAGGTTTGACAGTTATAGTCAATTGATATTTAATATGTCAATTTAAAATATGGAATGCATTTTACCTAAACATGAATCATTTTGAGGCCTCCATCCTTTCTTCCTTGTAGGCATGCCTTAAGCCTCCGACTAGAATGTTCTAATTCTTCTTTAATGGCCTTGTCTCGTTTCCTTCTTATCATCGCAATATGGTTCTGGCAATAGCATCTTCCCAGCAACTAATCCATACATTTCCCAGACGATTGATTCTTCGAATAAGGAAACATTCATAATATAGAAAAAACAATGAACCAAAAAAATTATAATTGCTGCTAGTCGAACCTAAAATCAATGGATCGAACTGAACAGAACTTTCTCAAATGTTAAACCGAATGAATACATACATACAATGTAACATCTAATTAATATGTTGAAAATAAATGTTCCTCTGAGCCAAATAGAGACTATAAGCGATCAAGAAAATGAATTGGCGTTGATTTTTTTTTGTGTAATTCAAGTTCCAGTTATCACACTGGGGTGCATGCCACATCGTCACCTCGTTACTATGCCTTATCTCTATACGACCGCTGCCTAAAGGCCTGATCGATACAATAAAAGTTTGATTACTCAACATTCGGCACTATAATCATTCATTGATAGTGATACATTGTGGGTAGCTTTACCTATGTGCCTGGATTTGTATCGCTTGCCTTTACCTCTGGTTCTAGGTAAACAACAGGAAGTAATCATAGTTTAGAGCAACTCGAGTGCTCATAGAGTCTATAAATTTTGTTCTTTTGAAAATAAAATAAACAATCTTATTACTAACGTTTTAGAAAATAATTAAAAATTAAATATATTGTAAAGAAAGGGCGATTCTAGAATCAAAACCCGCCATGTTTAGCAGAGGAAATACCATGTTCACTAAAACAAACAAGAAAGTGGTACCATTCTTTTTTTGCTGTCTCTGGAAGTGCTAGCCACTGGGAGAAGAGCTCTCGATATGCGTCTTGTAGGGATTAGGCTTCAACGACAGCATAGGGACGTCCTACAGCTGATAAAATAGGTTGTAAAATATTATATTCTTCATGCCAAGGGAGGCTTTCAGACTTGCATCAAATAAGAATTAATATATGAACAATTGCTTTCAACTCGCAGCATCAAAACAGCACAGTAAATAACATAAATTAAATTCTTTTACAAATATATATATATATATATATATATATATATATATATAAATATATAAATAAAAACAACAACTGTACAGGAAGAACATTAAATTACGGTCGTTAATAGGATTGCAACCACGAGCTTTGGCCTGATTTCTCTAACTAAACTTTCAGCATCGGATGCAGATCGTTCTGACAAATTTTCTGCAGCCAACAAGTAGATGACAGAATCAAAATTAGGATCACGAAGGGCAAAGACAAACTATTTTGTCCAGGCACAAACTGGCAGGGAGCGCACAAGACTATCCGAAACCTTTAAATTATTCGTCTTGTTGCTTGAAAATGGGCAGAAACGCTGAATTTGAGATAGTATCCTTACCCTTTCGTCCATAACAAACGAATTTCCAACAATTGTTCCAAATGATGGGAAATTGATTCAGAAATTGACATCATGTAGGGTTTAATAGAAGAAAATGGAACAGTTTGAAACCAGGAGGAAACGCTAAGGGATTTTTAGAATTGTATTGAGGGCAAGAAATCGAAATTAGATCTGACCATGGAACCTCAATAACTCTGTCCAGGTTTCACATGGGTTTCCAATCAGGGTGATATATCTTCACCATGGCCTCAAGGATACTATCTCACAGTGTATCTCCCTATGAATCCTGAAGCACCCAAAATGACAGCATTCAGCCAAATGGCCTTCGCGTGCGAGGAAGGAGTGAGCTTCTTTTGTTGGGAGGCACCCCGCTAGGGTATATGGGAGGAGGGCGTGCATGCAGCCCACCTGGCATGCATGCAGCCCAGCCCTTTCGGTGGGCTCCTTGTTCTGTTGGGTGGATCCGTGGTAGAGTGAGGAGAAGCCACGCCGACCGCTAGCTTCCGGATGGAGGAGCCATGGCGACTGCCTACTTCGCCTTATTATTTCGAGATAAATAATTTGATGCCAACGCACCTACAAACTTTTCTGTTTCTTCTTAATATAATATTCTTCATATTATATTCTTTTAATTCGCTTATCAATTGTATTATAATTTTTTTTTTTTATCATTGAAATTAAAAGGTATATATTTCTCTGTCATGATATTGATGAGAGAGCTAATTGGAGAGAGAAACCTGAAGATCTGGTCATGGCTTTGGCTGAAGCAAATGTATATTATCATACCCGGAAGTAAAATCATTATCTACCTTATGACAATAGAAGGATATTCTTTTATGTGGTGGACAAGATAAATTTTTAATAGTTTGTTGTGTGAGCGTGTGGAGTGGATGGTTTATTTTCACTCATTTTTATTTTTATTTTTTATTATTATTATTTTATATATATATATATATATATATATATATATATATATATATATTTACTTTAAATTTAATATGTTGATGTTTGTGTGCATATAATGAATGCTGGTAATTTTATATGGCCGGCCCTTCAATCTGATGATTAGTTTCTGAAAGTTCATAAATGCAACCACCAAACAAACAAAACACAAGGATAATATTTTCATTAGCTGCGTGGAATAGTAATAATGATTATATATAACAATAGTAATAATAATTATATATATACATTTAAATATAAAAAAAATTAAAAAAAAATTAAAAAAATGAAAAGGATTATATCTTTCATTCGTTATAATTTATTGTAAATATATTTTAAGAAAAATGTTGAAAAAAGGGAAATCATAAAAGAGATATTAATTAATCATAAACGCATAAAAATGATATTTATTGGTCATTCAAAACACATAGTTTAGAGATGTAAATCATTTATTAGCTATACTATCTTTTACATTGATTACTTCCATAAATAGAGAGAGAAAGTCAAGTTAGTATTGCAATGAAAGTTGAGGGTGAGAAAAACTTAAGAGCAACTAATCAATGCATAAGAAATAAAATACAAAGTCAAATTGAAGCATACTTAGATAAATAAAATTTCTTTAAATCAAATTTTATAAAAATTATATAAATGATTGAATGATTTTAAAGAAATATGGCTAAGATAAGTTGTATGATTAAAATAGAGATTAGGCTAATTAAAATAATATTTACTTTAAATGTTACATTAAAGTGTTTAACCATAGCATTTAAAAATGTTAAGTGATTGAAATTGAATATTAATTCTAAACCTAACAATATAGATAAAATTAAAATTTAGATAGGGTAAACGTTAGTTAGTCTATGTTATTGGAAATTCAATTATTAAACTTAAGGCATTACCGAAACTTTGACTAATAGTCGAAGAGACAAGATGGATGTGAAATAAGAAAAACAAGACACTGTTGAGACTAGCATTATGAGCTGAACGTTAAGGCGTAGATTAAAACCCTAGAATAAATCGTTTAATGAAAGCGACTATGCGAGTTTTTATGCAAATATTGATAATTTGTCGCTATGCATAAATATAAGCATTGCATAACTAAAATTTTATCTCTGCAATTATTAGGTTGAGATAATAATGGCATAATGTTGTTGAATATGCCAGGAATTATCATGGTCGAGGTCGAGGGCAGGGTCGAGGTCGACCACCCTCGCCGCCACCAATCAAGCACCCTCACCTTCGCCACAGATTCCACCACCATCACCGCCAAGGGTAACCTCCAGTCCTGAGATGGGGGTGATACTCAGATCCTTGGAAACCATCATGGCCACTCTAAACAGGCAGTCAGAGAGGATCGCAGAGGTAGAAACCACGCAGGTGAGCCGAGAAAACTCTGAGAGGGTGCAGGTCCCAAGGCAAGAACCGCTTCAGGATATTTCTAGAGAGCTGCAGAAGATCAAAATTCCTGAGTTATCTGGAGGATGACCGAGTAAGCATGATGAAGCATGGGTCGAGGGTATGAAGAGGTGCTTCGCACTAAACGAGTATACTTCGAGTTCCAAGGCTAGAATGGCCATCTTCCAGCTAAAGGGTGATGCCCTAAATTGGTGGTCAGACCTTGAGAAACAATTGCACCTTACTCCTTTTTCTGTTTCATGGGAATTATTCGAGGAGAGGTTCAACATGAAGTATCTTCCAGCTTATTACAGGGAACAACAAGCGGGTTCCTTTCATGCTTTGGTACAGGGAAACATGACGGTGGAAGGGTATGAAGCTAGATTCATGGAGCTAGTAAAGTATGTTCCCTACTTGGACTTGAATGATTGGCAGGTGGAGCGATTTGTGTATGGACTCAACTACAAGATCAAAGCTGCAGTACGAATGTGGAAGCCATCTTCAGTTGCCATGGCAGTTGAGTATGCTCGTTATGCTGAGGATATGTCAGATGCAAAGGGAGGAAGCAAGTTGATAGGATCCAATCAGTATGTTACAGGGAAGGCCCCAAGACCATATTTCAGAGGGGGACCATCCAGACCTCCTCCTTATGGTAATAGGTTCACCCTAAGGGGTAACACTTCAGTTAACTCAGTATCACAGGCTTCGTCAACAAACCATGGGAACCGAGGATGAACACAGGGAAATTCCTATAGAGGATCGAGAAGTTTTAGAGGATGTCGGGGAAGGAACACATCCCAGAGGACTCCTCCCAGCAGCATGCAAGCACCACCTAATGTATCTTGTTTGGGATGTGGAGATCCTCATTTTCAGCGG
>LPNX011233938.1:999-68499 GCA_001517045.1 Pseudotsuga menziesii
TAATCCCTAAGTTCCGACTTTGAAAGGAAGAAAGAGTCCTTGTTAAATTCCATGCAGACATGACTAAAAACAAGATTATGAAAAGATGGTTTGAGTTGTCTAATCATTTCCAAGTAGTGTTCAAGAGAAGCCACCTACATAAATACTTTATCATTTACCTAGACTATAAGAACTACATGTGGATGGCCATTGGTATATAACAAGATCTTCCTATCAAAGTTTATGGAACCATAATAATTGATGCACATAATATACATGCAAATTCTAAGTATGTATTGAACAATATTCAAATAACCAAATTGACTATAAAGAGGGCCATAAAAAAACTTAAGAAATACTAATTATTTGGATAAAATGAACAAATGTGTATAAGTATAACCAACAAAAAATTTAAAACATTTAGTTTAGATTTGGAAACCATATAATTATTGTACCACACAAGGACATAGAAACAAAAATACACTAACTTCATCTAGGAAATAACATTCGCATGAAGTAGTAAAAGTATGCATCATTTGAAAACACAAACTAACCTTGCACGTTTAAAATCCGAACTATGTAGATCTAGAAATGGATTGTTCACCAGCAGGAGACAGAAATAATAAACAGCTCCAACAATCACCCGAAAACAGTGCTGCAACAATGGCAAGTGTGAAGAAAATCTTGTTAAGGTATTCGTTTTTATAGAACTCTTAGAAGTCGCTATAGCGACGGCAAACATTAACTTTTGCGCCCTAGGTCAAGTTGACCGTTGTAAAAAGCCAACAAAATCTTAATGCCCTAGGTCAACTTGACGGTGCCGTCGCTATAGCGACGGATAGGCATGGATACAGGGACGTCCAAGGCTTTAGGCGTGGATATAGCGATGGCTAAGCGTACCTGCGTGGATACAGCGACGGCTATGCGTGGATACAGCAACGCCTCGTTCCTCTTACATCCGATTTTACACCAAAAAGTAAGAAACGTGGAAAACCTCCGTGGAAAAATCCGCGCTTTTGTACTAGTGTAACAGGCTCATTGAAGCTCTGGCACTATGAAGAGTTGGTTGAGGAAAACACCAATAGAAAATACCTCACATAATGTCATCAACAGAGTAAGAGTGAAGCAACACACACAATTAACATAAGAAAAACCAGAGCAGGTTGCATACAAAGCAGAGCTCGACCGCACACAGTCTCCGACCACACAACATACCCAACTATAGGCTAAGGACACAGTAAAGACCTTCAAAAACCATTTCAAGCTCAATTAAATATCACCCTCTACGTGTAGAGATGGGATCATATCCCTTAATTCCTCATGGGTCTTGGTTGCGCTGCCAACTCGCAGCCAGGACAAGTTTAATGTCAAATAGAGGACAACTTAAATATCATGACAGAAATCATTTACAACAAAATCATTTCGAATCGAAACTTTGGATCATGTATTAAAAACCAATCATAACCTATACCTTGGATCACCAGATATACATATATGTTATATAACCTTATCATATGCAAAGTCAACCTTCGTGTGGGAAAAAAACGTGGAAAAACCCCATAGTATAACATTCACCATTAGCTAGAAACCTTCGTAAAGTTGGTTGGCATCTAATGTCATCATGGGTCATGGCTAGACCCATATATTACTAAGGTATGCCATAACATACGTTTAACACAAAGGCCAATACCTTAGCTATGGGTTAGGCTAAGGTAATGGGAGGAGTTTCATTTAGATTTAAAAACAAAACATTAATACCATAATCACATTAAAACCTTGTTTCTTGCATATAAACCTAAAACCATGACAAGACCGTTAAGATAGTAACCACTCATTTGCATAAAAGAAACTAAAGAGGTGCACTAAAACCAACACTTATAGGATCTCTAAAGAGTTGCAGTAGAGTAAAAAACATGCGGTTCCATGCCAAGTACAAGTAGGTAAACCCTGGTTTTATTCATGGTAAGAGATAGTTGTATGGGGAACCATACTTTACCAAACCCTAAGCTTCTCATCCTTAGGGGCATGTATTACATACATATTGTAACTATGATAATGATAAGCCTTAATAGTAAGATATTTAATTGCAAAAACAAGTAAATAAGTACATCACCTGAAGGAGTGTGGTTGAAGGTTCCAGAAGGAACCAGCCATCATAAACTTCAACAAATCCTTCCGTAAGCAGCAGGACAATAGATATTAGAACCAACAGTAATTTAAACATAGAATCCTGCTAAAGTAAATGTAAAAATAACACATGTAAAAAAAATTATGTACTATTTTTAGGTGTGTTACACCTTCCGTGCTTATAATGAGCTTATAATCGGCTCAAATAAAATAAAATAATTTGAATATACCAAAAAATCAGTAGGCCTAATAAAAATAAAATAAATATCAAAACATAATAAAAATCGAGCCAATTATAAATTCATATATAAAGCCTGTTGAGGTTCACATTTCCTCAACTGGCTTAAGCTTTCATTTTAAAACTAACTAAATCACATAAACTTTTTCTTAACGGGCTTTACTATTATCTTTTTCTTCATAATTAATCTGTAGAAATTTGCATAAAAAACAATCTTTCTTCTAAAACGAAAACGCTTATAGTGTTAAGTTTAAAAATCTAAAACTAAATCTAATATTCTTCTTATGTTTAATATTCGCTTCATATGGTTTCATTTTATTTGTTTACCAAATATGGTTCCTTAACAATAATGATAATATGATTAGATAGTAAACAAACTATGGTTTCATAATATTTGTTTCTAACAAACACAATATTTGTTTTAAAATCTTTTATTAATTCTATTATGCTATTGTCGAATTTAAACAAGTAGTTATGTTTCATGCCTAAATTTATTTGTTTTGAAAAAAATTAATGTTGTTTTAAGAAAATGTTGTTTTATTTTTCAATAAATCCAGTTATTATTTGTTTTGGAAAAATTTAATGTTGTTTTAAGAAAATGTTGTTTTATTTTTCAATAAATCCAACTTTGTTTTTCACATAGTCGTTACCGTTTTTTTTTCTCATCATTAGAGATCATTAATAAGGTTATGTTGTTATTAAAAATTTTGGGTAGAGATGCACATTCTACGCCTGAGTAGGAGGATATGCAACTTCTTTAGTGCTTATAATAGGCTCAAATAAAAATAAAAAATAAAAGAAAATAATTTGAATATACCAAAAAATTGGCGAGTTTGATCAAAATAAAACAAGTGTTAAAATATAATAAAAATAGAGCCAATTATAAATTAGTATTGATGTTCCCATTCCTCAACACGCTTAAGATTTTATTTTAAAACTAACTAAATCACATAAAAAAAATTCTTAAAAAAATTTGCATAATCTTTCTTTATGATAAAGAAATATCACCGTATTAAACACAATTACTATTATTGTTTTCTTCATGAATAATGTGATAATTTATGTTTTAAAATGATTATATTGTTAAGTTTAAAAAATTAAAATAAAATCAAGTTTTTAAATATAATATTCTTCTTAAGTTTAATATTTTCTTCATATGGTTTCAAATTATTATTTTTCCAAATATGGTTCCATAATAATAACAATATGGTTTACGATGGTTAGATAGTAAACAAACTATGATTTATCACATCAATTTTTTCTTAAAAAGTAATTGCATAAACTTTCTTTCTGATAAAGAAATCTCACCCTATTAAACACAATTACTATTATCTTTAACCCAAATTAAAAATGAAATATTAACCTTTTAGATGGTTAGATAGTAAACAAACTATGGTTTCACAATATGTATTTTTAATGAAGACACTATTTATTTTTAAATCTATTATTAATTATATTTTATGCAATTGCAAAATTTAAACACTCATGCATAAATTTCTTTTCTTTGGAAAAATTTAATGTTGTTTTAAGACAATGTTGTTTTCTTTTTCAATGAATCTAGCCATTGTTTATTTTTTCACATAGGAGTTATAGTTTTTTTTATCATCATTACAAATCATTAATAAGGTTATGTTTTTTTTTCTAAATTTTACGTCGAGAGGCGCACTCTACGGACAAGTAGGAGGATTAGTTTACCGAATATGGTTCCCTAATAATAATAATATGATTTACTAACATTTCAGATGGTTAGGTAGTAAACAAACTATGGTTTCATAATATTTATTTTTAACGAAAACACTATGAAATCAAATGATTTAGGTTAAATTTGATAATGAGACTCTAACTAAACAACATTAATCATTTTTGTGGATCTTTTCAAACATTTCAAAATATATTTAAGAGGTCTTAGTATTGTGGTTATGTTTTAAACTTTTAAAAATATTTTTTGATTTTAAAATATTTATTTTCATTGCAAGTAATGCATGATATCAATATGCTTCACCATAGAGTTCTCAAATTTCACATTTCAAAGCACTCTATCACACTAACTACTCAACCTCTTATCATTCACTCATCACAATCATATACAAAATACTAAACTCATGTCTAAATCATTTCTCTAAAATCCCTTGTAATAACCGCTTAATATTTGAAACCATAAATAAATAAAACATTCAAATATTAACCATATTCAAACATTACTATCAGGGATGATTTTAAGGAACCATACTTATTTAAAAGTGTACCAATGTTGGCGAATCTTACCAATTCTTAAAACGCCACTTAAAATGTTTGGCAATATTTTTTTTTAAATATTTTAATTTCCAAGGATTTTATATCGTTTATATAATAATTTGACGATTTTTAGGGTGAAAAAATTTACCCCATCAAAATTGGACGAAACAGGGCTTCAAAAAATGCAAAATGACGAATCATTTTTTGGAGAAAAACATGAAAAAATAGCCCTCGGGATAAATTTTTCCCCTAAAATTATCCCTGATTACTATCATGTTGAAACTAGAGTTAGGATTGTTTAAAGCAGTTTAAACATATTCATATTCTCCATTTTTGCGAAGAAAAAAAATACCTACAAATAATATATCCGTTCTCCATTTGTTGCGGTGGAAAATATATCAAACAAGTCTCTAATGCAAATAAAACCTTGGCTACTAGATATCACTGTAATGCAATCAAAATATATGAATGTAATGCAAATAATACTTGATCTATCAATATAATTGATAATTAATGATATGATACAAATATTAACTGCCCGTTCATTGCAACAATATTATCATTTTTAGTGGATGCACATATTGCAACAATGTGGATTAATACCTGGGGGATACATATAGTTAATGACCTAATACAAGCATTACCTTCCTTCTTGATCACTGCAACAATATTATCATTTTCGATGCTTTGAGAGACTACAAGAATATGCATAAATACATGCTCCATCCACTGCAACAATTAATTTGTGGGGATATGGAACTAATTTGCACAAGTAATAAGAGTATTAATACAATGCCATAACAATATGATATTAATTACCACAAATATTACCTGCACAAAGAAATATATGAAGTGATACCCCTTGGCGTATTATCCACAGTAGTGTGCAATAATCTGCAGTGATACCCTGTAGCCTGTAGCTTGATAATCCACCACAACCTGACATTCAACTAGACATATTATGTTGAAGACTCGATTTTAATGACAAATTGGGTGAGTATTGGATTCGATAGAGGGGAAAGGGTTTGCACCTGGAGAGAATTGATCCATCACAACATTTGGAAGAGCCACCTTTAAGATGGATCTATGCTGGTGTAACTAAAACCCTAGAATTGAAATCTAACATCTCTGGTGTAAAGAATCATATTGCCATTGAAACGACTGAGAATGTGTTCATGAATTGTCGATGTTGAACAACCATGATGGATTAAGGAAAAGTCCAACATTCTCCGAGTGTAAATTCAGTGTTAACAAGGATGACTTATTTTGTAAACACCATATACCAATTTAAACATGAATTTTTAACTATTGACTACATATTACAACTATGCAACTATTTGGTAATGAATATGTTGCTTTCTTTCATAATTGATATTATCTGTTACATTTGTTGAAAATAATTGTTATATGTTGGAACTTAAAGTTGATGTTATGATTTCATTTGAAGACAATGTGCCTTGCTAATTTTTTTTTTTTTTTTGGGTTTATCTTTGTACACTCATCTATTGTAGAGTGTTCCTTTTTATTTGTTGCCCATCCCTCCCATAACAAGCATGCTGTGTGACTGTTGTGGGATGCCTATGTGGTGTGTCATCTTGTAATATGACATGCATGGTCTTCCTTAAACTCACGGCATCATATCGTTTTTCTCTCAGTTTAAAAGTCTTAAGAAATTCGCCCATGGGCGGCTCATCTTCGTCAAAATAATGAATACGCCACCATATTTTCTTTTGGCCATGTAATTCTCCCTTTGAAAGAATTTCGTTGCTTCTTATGCATGATAAATATTAAGGTAATACAAAGCCATGTGACACTTTCTTTTGAAAAGACAAACTTTTTTAATTTTATAAATGCCACGTAGGATTCATGGTATATGAAAAGTAGGAATGGGAATTTGGGACTAATAAATTTTTTATTATGAAAAGGAAATAGATAAAAGGACATAAGTAAGGAAATGTAAAATATGTATGGACATAAAAGGTGAAGTTTGGGAGAGGATAAAAAAGGTCTTGGGATTAACGACATAGTAAAAGAGGGGTGGATTAAGGGAGTTAGGAAAGGAGGGACATAACAGATTTATTAATATTTTTATTTTTTTTTAATGGCAATAAAATTAATAAGTGGAAAAGAGGGTTTAAAGGAATAAGGAACATTGGGTAACTTTAGATAATGGGAAAAATGAGCATAAAGAGGACTAATGAATAAGAAAGGGCTAATTGAAAGGATTAATAAAAAGGTAGGAAAAATGGTCATGAATTAATGGATAAATTTTACTTTAGAGGAATATGAGGTGTTTTGGAATAATGAGGAAATTAGGAGATGAGGAAAATAAGAGAGGGTGAAGGGAAAATGGATTTCTCTTAATTTTTGAAAAGTGAAATAAGGTACTTTATAATATTGAAAATACTTATGAAGTGGATGATACTCTTTATCAAAATGGAGTTATTGACACTTTCAAAAGAAAGAGATAGCTAAGGGGGCTATTTTGCAACTTTTCGAGCATGTACATCAGGAGAATGATGACCAAAAAAGATGACTAACAATTTATCGTTGGATGTGCACTTGACCAAATTTGGTTGACATGGTGCAAAATGCCCTTACTTGTCGAAACTTCAACCAACTACCGTTAACCCGTGTGAGTTTATCACACATTTTATAAGTTTGCAGGATGACACATGCGTATTTGGTTTGTCTTGGAGATGGTACTTTCACTTGGTTGCTTGGGTACTTTGGACTGAATTGACTCGGAATTTGGAAAACAAGATATGGAAATGATTGGTAAGATGAGATGAACACAAGGGTATATAGATATTCACATGATGACATGCATGAAGAAAGGAAACAAATCTCTGAGACTTTACTTGACCATGACTTAACGATGCATAAGACGGAACTTGGAAATATCAATTTCATGTACATCTACATTTGCAAGCTCATGTGTTGACATCCACAAGTGTACCAACACTTCCATAGACATGAGATTGTCTGTGTACATATTATATGCAATATGCAACTCACCTTTATAGCACCTGCAAACTTACGTTTAAACTGCTCAATCTTACTACCCTTCTGCAATTTTTGTTTTCATACTCAAATTCTTTGTCCTATGGGAGTTTCAAATTCTTCAAACAATGTTTGGAAAATTTATCATCCCCTACTCTCCAATCTTTTGATATTTTGATGCATTCCACTCAAATTAGAATGCATTTTCATAGTAAGAGGTGGTGAAAAGGCCTTTGAATGGAACACTGTAACAAATTCCTTGCTTCAAAGCCTCCATGGATTCCTTGATTCCACATTTAATGATAAATTTCTTCTTCGTCCTTTTGGGACCAACAATATAGATTTGCAATTAATTTTAAGGGTTTGTTTTTTTCTTATGAAAGCTTTGAAAACATTATTAAATCCTCGTAAACCTTTATGGCTTAAGTCGATATTGATATTTGTTATACTAGTTATTTTTTTGTGTATTAATTCTTGACATTGTGTCAATAAAGAAACTTAGTTTATATATGGATTGTGATGAACACCCTTTTTGAGTGGGTCGAGTTAATAAAATATCGCACTAATTTTATTCATGATAAGATGCCCATAGGTTTAGAAATGCTTATGAGAGACCTGAGTTTGTTTCACTATTGTTTATTTATATAAGTTTTGCATATAATATATTTTTGTTTAAAGGGGTCAAAACTTTATGGTTTCTGCATATTTTGGACTTTCAACTTTTTAATAGCATTTATTATAATCTTGGTATTTGTTATGAACTTGCTAACTTGTTCTTTATGTTCTTATAAAGTGATTTGATTCTTCAAAGGTCATCATTCATTACTTTTTTTTATGTTTATTTGTTCTTTCAAAGAATGTGCAAAGGTGATGCAAGTGCATTATCATCGCCATAAGGTAGGAGAAAATTCACTTAGTGGCCATTGTAATACTTTGAAAGTCATTGATATTGTAGATGATTTTAACGTAAAATTTTAAGATAGTCTTTGTTATGGACCAATATTAGTCCATTAGTGGATATTGAGTTGGAAACTCATATTTATTGAAATACTTGACATTTTGTATAATATAATTTACGTGGTTTAAAATTATATGTTGATACTTGATATTATTTAGTGTTGTAATTAACTAATATTGTGACTTTGCATGTTTCACCTGTTTATTAGATGAGCATGATTATTAAATGTTTTTTTTTTTTTAATTTAGACATAATATCAATATTACTAAAGAATTACCATTGTGAACTCCAATTGGAACTTACAACTTGAAAGAAGCCGCTTTGGTACTCAACAATATCTCTAATGAATCGAATGAAGGAAAAATGAGGAAAATATGGAAAGCTAACCTATGGCCAAAAGTAGCCTCCTTATGGATTTTGTTGTGTAGGTGCATACTGACATGGGATAACATGTTAAAACAAGGTTACAGTGGGTATGCTTGGTGTTGCATGTGCAGACAAGAAGGAGTAACAATCAATAATCTTCTTGATGAATGAAAATTTGGAGATGAAGTTTGGAAAAAGGGAGAAAACATCTTCAAAAGGTCTAATAGAGTCAATGGCTGGCGAGACCTCTCCATTGCTAATTGGGCACATAACCCTTACCAAAGTCAACTTCTTAATAGAATTTGGGATCTCTTTTTAGGATTTGTGGTATGGGAATTATGGATTGAAAAAAATAAAAGAACCTTTGAAGACAAATGAAGAAACAAAGAAGATATATGGAACATTTTGAAAAGACACATTCTTGAAACTATCAAGCTAAATGTCTGGGATAATAATGGTTAGAATATTGTGAACATATGAAATAATATCATAACACAATATAAAATATGGAAAAAATTACTAGTCTATCCTTCTATCTACCAAGAAACATAAAGCATGAAATAAAATTAGAGAAAATCGAACAACAAGAGAACAACGATATACGTGGTTCACCCAATATGGGCTATGTCCATGGGAAGGGTTTCATCTTTCATTATTCTGAAAATAGATCTCCAATATTACATGGCATCCTCACATATGCATCACATCAAGATCCATCACCCAATCATGTCACAATCATGTGTGTACAAATGACATACACAACATGTGATATGTGATGAAATACAATCAACACATACCCAAAAGGGTCTCCTTCACCTCTCTTATATACCAAGAGATTTGGATTACAATACATCCCATAACACATGCGAGATAAATGAATTTCCACCTCTTTATATAGAGAATAGTTACAAAGGATATAATTACAATGATACATGTGGGATAACTCTATTTTATAATATTAGAGTTATTTTATGCCTTTAAATGATATTTTACCAATATACCACATAAGTCATCATTACATATTCTAACACTCCCCCTTAATTATGAGTTATGAGTGGGAAAAAGAATACAAATGGAAGGAAGGTGGAAACACACCAACATCCCCCTTGATGACAACTTCTAGAATGATCCATACAATGTGAATAAAAAACACAATTTGCCCCATGGACTTGATGAAGACAACATCCACTTCTCATGAAACTGCATCCAAACCAAGTTGTATGATGAATGTTTGCATAACACAACAGTGTATGGCCAATACAATAGAACACCTGGATGCAAAATCATCACAACTTGTAACTCAACTGATAGCTGAAAAAAATCTACAGTAGACCATATGGAGAAGACAAGATCCCTAGATCCATACATCGTAACAGTATTTAGAGAGCTGTTACTGAAGATTACATTTTGAATACAAGACCCAAATGGTCTTTCCATCGAAACATGAGCCAAGCAGACAACCTTCAGAACACGGCTGAAAAATGCATGAACATTAGAAGATGGATGCCCATCATACAACATTACTAGAATATTGTGATATAATATGATAAAATTCAAAATTACATTCCTTCTTAACATCAACCATCTTTGTTGCAGTCAAGGATAAGTTGAAAGGAGGAACAATGCTGAAAAACCATAGATCTGCAACCAACATATGCTTAAACAAGGAAGTAATAATAGAAGAAAACTATCCTTCAACATAGATGGCTAATATGCACAAAAGAACTTCCAAGAGTAAAACATAACAAGCCCAAAACACAAGAGATGATAAAATGACATTGCTCAAGAACATATAAATAATAGGAATTTCTTATATGCTATCGCTTCTATGCAAGACCATATAAATTTTGAGAAAAATATTATCAAGAAAAAATACATGATGTGATATAATAAATAGAGGAGCATAAACACGAGTGAGCATAATAGATACCAATATAGAATAATGAGCCAAGATATCACTTAAATATATGAAAAAATATAGTCATCAAGCCTACTAATATTAAGAACGTGTTCATTTCTTGTTAACACCATGTTAGAATGTAACAGATGAATTCCCTAAAAATATCAATGCTTCCATATAGGAACGTTAGAACAAGAAACACATGTCAATGCTTCCATATAGGAACGTTAGAGACAAGTAGGAACTAGACAACCTATGCAATCATAAGAATATAAATATCAATGCAACAAGAACAAGGTGCTCATGACAAATATTTCAATATTATAAGATTGCTCAAAGCCATATAAACATTGAGTAAATGATGATTGAAATAAATATAACATGATGTATATGAAAATAGATCAAGATATTTAATATGATCAACATGTAGAAAACTATGATCAGCCCATGATATAAAAAATTATGAAATGACAAGTCACTAATGGCCATAATCATGGGTTTATTTCTTTTTAACATCATGTTAATATGCAAGAGATGAAATTCCCTGGAAATGTCAATGCTTCCGTAGAGGAATGTTAGAGACAAACAACGTAGGAACTAGAGTCTCTACAATATATATATACCCCCAATAAAAGAACTAATGACAAGCCAAAAATATGATATCACATAGATTAAAAAAATTGATTTTACTCAAGAAATTAATTAGCAAGAGCATATAATAATCATAAAGAGATTGCTTATAAAAACTATGAAATTGCTTTTACAAAAATGTCAGCAATAACATATAAAGAAAGAAAATAATGATCACAAGATAACACATATATAAGCATATTGTCATTATTAGAAGAGTGAGACCATGTTAGAATATTGAGTAAAAACAAAATTGATCAAATAAAACAATGATATCACTTATAGATATGAAAATATAGACATTAAACAACTAAGTCCTAACCATAGGTTCATTTCTTGATGTCACCATTACCATACTAGAAATCCATGCTCTTGAAAATGTCAAAACATCTTCCACACAAAGAATTTTATAGACATAAACAAGAATAGGACAACCTCTGTAAACATGATGAATAAGAACAAAGACCCTAATGCAAAGATATTAAGAAGTTCATGACAAGAATTTCAAGATAAGAGATGAATAAAAACTGAATTTTCTCACCAAAAATGAAGCCCAACAACTGTTAAAAGACGAGTCTATTACTCTACAGCAAAAAACCGAAAGCAAAAACAAATAGAAAATTTAAAAGGACTATAACTCGGTCAATATTTCCCAGAAGTTTTAATATAGCCTGTTTTTGGAATTGGTGAATCCATTATGCATCCACTAATGTGGATATAACAAAAATATGGGCACTCGATCAAAATATATTCGCTTTGCAATATTTTCGTCTATATGAAAATTTTCTGAAAAAAAGTTGATTTTAAATTAGTGATATCTTTGCTTTCCGAACACAAAATCAGACGATGTATTTTTTGAAATTGAGTGTTTTTGTGAGAGAAACTTAGATAATAAATTTATTTCTTAAAAAACTATACATAAACTGTTAAAAAAATATTTGAAAGTTGCCACCCAATTTTACATTAAACACTTCTCCACAAGGGTCGGGGTTTAAAAGAAAAATTGAAGTATGTAGAATAAAGCCTAGATCTGAAAAAATACCACATGGGTATTATAGCTCGAGTCATAAAACTACAAACTATGAATATCCCAAGTAAAATCATGAACATATGTTGCTTGAAAAAAAAATTACCGAAGAAGGTAGAGCATAGCAACCTGCTCTGATACCATGTTAGAATATTGTGAACATATGAAATAATATCATAACACAATATAAAATATGAAAAGCATTACTAGTTTATCCTTATATCTACCAAGTAACATAAAACATGAAATAAAATTGGAGAAACGAGAGCAATAATAGAACATTGATATACATGGTTCACCTTATATGGGCTACGTCCATGGGAAGGGTTGCATCTTCCATTATTCTAAAAATAGATCTCAAATATTACATGGAATCCTCACATATGCATCGCATCAATATCCATCACCCAATCATGTCACAATCATGTGTGTACAAATGACATACACAACATCTGATGTGTGGTGAACTACAATCAATACATACCCAAAAGGGTCTCCTTAACCTCTCTTATATAGGAAGAGATTTGGGTTACAATACATCCCATAACACGTGGGTAAAATGAATTTCCATCTCTATATATAGAGAATGGTTACAAAGGATATAATTACAATGATGCATGTGGGATAACTCTATTTTATAATATTAGAGTTATTTTATGCCTTTAAATGATATTTTACNTAACAATAATGCTCTAACCCCAAATCCCAACAAAATATAGACTCTCCAATCCCAGGGCATCACCTCCAACCTGGATTACATTGGCAGTCCCAAACCAATCATCTTCAAAATACCTCCCCGAACCATTGGTTATCACCTCCACCAAGCACTTTCAAACTAAACTTTGACAACGCCTCAAAGGGTAATTGAGGAGCAACAAGATTTGGAGGGGCAATTAGAAATATTGGAGGCTGAATTCAAGGTGTCTTTTGGGGCTCACTTTGATACTTTACTAAAAATTCTAATGAGATTGACAGAATTATCGTAGGTATAGCATGGGATAACAAACATAAATGGACTCCCCTGATAGTAGAAGATGTCTCCCTCTTGATTATCAACATGGCGAATAAAATACAAAAGGGTTTAAAAATAAGTAAAGTGACAAGCAACTGGAGACTGGAAAGTAGACTTGGTACTTTGGAATCAATACTCTCACAAAATCCAGACATCATTTTTCAACATGTACAAAGGAAAGCTAACAAACTAGTGGACTGCATCACTGATCATGGAGTTACAAATGAAGGAGCCATCTAACATGTAAAGTGTGAAGAAATGCTTGACCCAAAATGCAGATAAAGATGGAAAAATATTTTCGCTCAAGATATCGTGGCCCGAGATGCGGGGAGCATGGAAAAGGACACAGATGTCAGGATGGGATAATGGCATGTGCTGGGACAAATGGAATCTCTCTCCCCATAAATGTTTTAGATGAACATATTTAAACACCACTCCTCCTCTGATGCAAGTATGCCTCTACGATAGGAAAATGTGGAACCATATTGTTCTGAAAGGAAGCACATGGATTTGGTACTTTCGGGATTGTTGTAGCAAGTCCAACACGCACAGAATCACAGGGAGCGGGTACACCACTAATAATGAAGAGTGTGAGAAGGATTTTTATAACAAGGCTACTGACCAGGGTAGGCTCACATCAGAGTGGAACTCTATTCAAAGCAGATGCAGGATTGCTCAAGCAGCAAACGACGGGATTGTGCAGTGGCAGCTAGAACATCAAGGCATTTTTCTGATCCCTTCTCCTTCCTCTTTGATTTAGATCCATAAGTCTCACTCCGAGACACTCAGCATGTCGATGCATCAAACGAAGACTAGTAACATTAGCTGAGGCGATCTTTCAAGCCGAGACCCCTAAAAAAATATGCTCCGCCATTGATGCCATGGAGAATGAAATGTTTGGTGAGTTTAGACTCAAGCTTGGACCCAATGTTGTCATCAACAATTACTAGAGAATTATGTTCTTATGACCAAGGTTGTGCATGAAAGGGATATTTTTGGTAATATGGTAAAACTCATGGTAAGTTTGTTCAAAGAGGATGTTGAAAGTAACCTTGGCCACATGAAAGATATCATTCGCCTCTTTGAACCACCCTTTTAGTGGCAACAAGGAAGAAAAGGACCGAATCAGAAATCCAAGGGGGAGCAACTAGTAAAGCTCATGAAGATGAAGCAGAATCTGATATGAGATACTAACTACGTTCTCTCTTATCCGTTTAAGTTTTCAGTGTTGTTAACTTTATGAAAGTCTTCTTCTTTTTTATATTTTACAGATTGCTAAGCCACCTCTATATAAAGGTTGGGCTACTGAAACCATGGTCAGATTTTCAATTTGGATTATGTTGTTTTGTTTTCATTATTTACCTTTGTTTATAGTCTGACGTCGGATCTTGGGAAAACCCATCTATACTACGAACTTGTAATAGTGTTTTATATTTACTTATAATAGGAAAATCTCCTTCTTACTGATAAAAAAAATATTATTAAAAAATTATGTTGACTAATATAATATTGGACACCATTAAAGTTACTAATAAATAATGAACACATATGAACGACTAAATTAGTCTTTTATATTGATTAACAATGACCATAAATAAAATGACTACAAATGAAGAAAAAGAGATAAATGACTACTACAAAAATGAGAGATAAGTGACCAATATTTGCATACAAATGACCAAATGGTTACCACTAGTGGCAAATCAATGGTCATTGATCACACGACAAAAAATATGGTCATATTAGTAGCATGGTCGTTTATAGCTTATCTTATGGTCATATATTGGGTCATATAGTGGGTTGTTAATTTGGTTGTATATTTGGTGATTAATTGTGACAATTAAATACCAAATATATGAACAAATTAATGACCAAATATACAACCAAATATATGACCACAAGAAAATCTATAAATGACCAAGTTAAATATGACCACTTTTTTGGTCATGTGATCAATGAACGCTAATTTTCCACTAGTAGTCTCCAAATAAAAAATGGTCATTTATATGTAGATTCTAGTCATTTTTTTGTCATTTATCTCTTATTTTCTACTAGTGAACCAACCACATTGAAAATATTTTCTTTAAATAGAGATGTGAACTTGCGAAAGCAAAGAAGAAGTCTTTCGAAGAATAGTCGATGCCCCTGTGGCCTATTTTGTTCAATGCAGTAAATAAACTTGTAATGTGGAATGCATAATGGGTTTTGGTGTTTCTAATCACATGGATGGTTTAGATTCTTTATATAATTCTCATGACACTAAAAACACATACATCACATAAAGTATCTATAAATGATGTTAATCATCTTTTAATTTTAGGATCCAATAATGTAAATGTTCCTAATGGTGTGGAAAATGCGTTTCAAGTTCAAGGAATTCCCATCAACTTGCTTTCTATTTGTCATGCATGTTAGAAAGGTTATACATTTGAAGCTTGTCCTAATAAGTATGTGTTAAAATATATCAAACATAACTTCAAAATTGTTTCTTTTGATCTTGTTGTTCATAATGTTGGATTATATAAGATTACTAGTTTTAATTCAAGTGAATATAAACATTTGTATTCCTATATTGCTCATGTTGATGAACTAAGTAAATTATGGCATGAAAGATTAGGCCACTTGATTTATGGTAAAATAAAAATATTGTCTAATATGGTTCATGGTCTACCTTCAATTTCTTGCACTAATGGTGTTTATGAAGGTTGGTGCTTGGTAAACATCATAAGGAAATGTTTGCTAAAGGTACATATTGGCGTGCTAAAGAATAATTGCAACTAATTCATAATGATATTTTTGGTCCTCTTAAAACTCCTTCTATGTCTCATGCAATCTATTTTATTACTTTTATTGATAATTATAGCTACAAAGGCTTGGGTTTATTTTTTGAACCATAAAAGTGAAACCTTTGGTATATTTCAAGAATTTAAATCCATGGTTGAGAAAGATTCTGGTAAAAGTATTAAGACTTTGAGAACTGATAACGGGGGGTGTTGGAATTATGGAAAATACTAAGAGGGGGGGTGAATCAGTACTAATAAATTTTAATAATTAAAACCACTTTTAACTTATTCATTAATACACAAGATCAAAAAGATACATAGAACACAAATTTTATTGTAGAAGCCCAATTGGGAAAACCAAAAACACTTTCTATAACTCCAAAATTGTATTTACAATTTTTTTTGCAAGCAACAACTTGATAGAGACTCCAATCCCCAAGTTTCTCAACTTCAACTGAAGGATGCTACAACACCCTAGTTTATTCCTACTACAACAGACAAGGATGCTACAACATTCTGGTTTCCAACCACTACTGGAAGGAGGCTAAGACCCCCTGGTTTTATCAGCTCCAACTGAAAGGATGCTTCGACACCCTTATTTACCAGCTACTACTAGAAGGAGGCTACAACCCCCTGCAGGCTTGTAGCCTGCCCTAGTACCACCCTGCTTCCTTAATCTTACTTTTCATAACTTCATTAACATCTTATGTGCTCTTTCCTCTGCTACTAATCTTCGTATCAAACCCCACAGAGATACTATGTTCGGCTTTTACCTTCAATGGCCTCTTTATTGCTTCAAATCTTCATATTAATCACTCAGCAACTGCACTGTTCTTATTTTTATTCTCTGGGTTCTTCTCTGCTTCAAATATTCATATTAAAAATAAAAGACACTCTACTATTCTTGTTTCGTCTCTATTCTGCTTTTGATCTTAATGTTCAAAAAAACGGACAATCTGTTCTTCTTCTCTAGTCTCTATTATGCTTTAGATCTTCAAATTAAAACCAACAGACACATGTTCTTCTTTATCTTCTTCTATTTCTGCTTCAGATCTTTATTTCAAACACGCAACAGAGACATAAACTTTTCTTAATGCAACATCCGTCTGGAATCCAGAGACACCTTCTTCCTTTTGAAACTATGTTTATAAATACCTTTAACACACATCTCTTCATTCTTTGAAACTTGTGTCTTTTCATTTGAAGATCATACCCTTTCACCAAACATACCTTTCCATTATTGTGTCCTTTCATTAATTAACTCTACTGTTATACAATCATGTCTTTTATTAATCATAATAATAATCTATGTTTAATGCATGATATCTTTGCTCCATGATTTTAAATTATGTTTTAATAATAAACTTGTTTCTCAGAATTTATGTTTATATACAATCTTTCCTTTTCTTATTAATCATAACTCTTCAAATATTAATGTTTGTATTTTTCAGATTCGTTACTAAATACTCCCTTCATAATAGATAAAACATTCAAACTCCTCCATCTTCATATTTTCATTTTAGTTATAGGTTTCTTCAGTTTATTATGCATGAAGGAGTTTTCTGGAAATGCCTAAATTATCTTTCCTTCCACATTTTTTCTCAATTTAGAAGGTTTATATTTCACACGTGTGATCACCAAATGGAGAACTAAGACCATGAATAGATGGAAAGTTAACCAAATAATAGATTCATGCCATTGGATGAATTTTTTGGCACAGAGACAACATTTGGCAGGAATTTCAATATGGCTTCTCAGACTTCCTATCTTTAACACTCAGACATGCAAACATACTTTTTCTCAACTTGGCAGACTTATAACTTTATCTTCAGATATTGTTTGGACAAACTGATGATATGGTTAGATGTACCAATCAACAATCTAGAGAGGTGCACCTTTATAATCATTTAGTCCATCACATAAAGGAAATGGAAGGCATTTTACAGAGGCTACTTAGTCAGTTTTACAGGCATTTTACTGAATTGGTGCAAAACTGCTTGAAACCCTGTTTTGGAAGACCTATAACTTTGTCATCAAGCACTCTTTAGGAGAGATGATACCATGGTCAGATGAACCCATCAACAAGTACATCTTGGTAGTCTCATATTAATTTTGTCGTCATTACCTGAGATCTGGCATGCATTTTCCTATAGAAATTTTTCATTATAGGAAATTTCAACTCAAAATGGGTCTCCTAAGGAAAATAATAAAATAATATTTATTAATTTTGGAGGAAGAAAAGAAAAAAACTACTTCTTTTGTTCATAGTTTTGACATATCTCCCTATGTTTTTATAGAAATTTCGATCATGAGAACCTATTGGATGCGGAATTAAATTCCGCATCCAACGGGTACCCACTATGCATACTTTTGACGGACCCCACTACCCCAAAAACAAGAAATACATGAAAAATGTGATAATGACTCATTGGATGCAAAATTAAATTCCGCATCCAACGAGTACCCACTCTGCATACTTTTGACGGACCCCGCTACCCCAAAAACAAGAAATACCTGAAAAAAACGTGATGATGATGGATGGGGTATTTCTTGTTATTATGGAGAAAAATTCCTATGGCTTGGGGTGTACCACAACAAACAGAGAAACCACAGAAATCAATCCCTTCCCAAAATGCAAGAGAAATAAAACATCTAACACTAAAGGATCTCGAGTCATACCTTATTCCGGGCGGTTGAAGTATATCCCCGTTGAGCTTTTTCCAATCCCGCTTGCTTTAGCAATTCACTCTCAACAACAGTAAACAAGGTAAGCATGCTATATAATATAGTGTTAAGCCTACTCTAGCATATATAATCAATAATGCATATGCAATTAAACACATCCATGGATTCAATATTTATTTAAATTCACATCATTGGACAGGAAAAGATATTTCTATTAATAAAATAAGAGATTACACAAGTGACAACCTTTGTTGGCACATCTGTGAGCCGGAGAAACTGAGTCCTCCACCTAGGCCTCCACCACCTCAATCCTCCATCTCTCAATAGCAAGCTCACAAGAAAAGGCAATCTTGGGAAAAACACAAAGTGCTCCAAGGGACAAAAGGATGTAGAATCAAGTACAAGCAAGCTACGACAACAATGGAATATAGTTTTCTTGCTCTTCAATTCCTCCTCTTCAATGTATCCAAGGGGTTCCTTATATAGTACTCCAATGGGGTAATGGAGGGTCAAATTCGAGTGATCTTGAGGCATATGGAAGGCCAAGAGACAAGTGATTTGGATCCACATCAAGGAAAACTCCCAAAATATTTGGACTTATGCACACATCCCGATGTATGTGGGTTTAAGGTCAATATCCGTGTATATACGTGAGAAAGGGATTAAAAGTCGCGTACAGAAAATAATAGGTGTTTTTAGGGATGATATTGGAAACATCAAAGGTACAATATTGGTCCATGGGGTCCAAAAAGTCTGCAGAGGGACAGGGAAGGCCATAAAAGTGCTATCAATGATGTGTGATAAAAATACTGTAACAGATGCCCCCTAATGTGTGAGGTAAGAGGGGTAACATGATGGCCGAAATACATTATAAATTCATCCCAGAAGTGGAGTGACGAAGAACTAGGTTTAAGAACCAACCATCCATCAGTATAGTACAATAATCAATCTCTGCATATGACTTCAAATATATATAGCAGTCCCGAATACATAAGAGTATAATGGCCATGAATAGGCATGATATACAAAATGTGACATGTGTGGTCATCACCACGTACAATATATAATAGATCAGAATCTCCATGATGAAGATATATAAAGGATCAAGATCTCCATAATGGTTGAAGATATCTAACATACACTGGAATCAAGTCATGAGAGCTGAAATCCCATGAACACTGGCACGATCAAGGAGGTAGCATATGTGGAATGCCACCAATCTGGAAAGTATTCTACACAAACCACTACGAGTACATGTCCTACTATGTGAATAGAGGTGTCAAGGTCGAACATAGTAGTCCATCGTCTGATTACCAGTCATTGATGTATACCGTTAACAGACGCGAGATCACCCACCGATAATGAAAATGAGAACCAAGGTACTAGAGTGCAATCTAACAAGTGCGAATAAATGTGTTGAGGTCGAACACTTGGAAGAATCCATCGATCAGGGGACATTGATGTATTCCCAAAACTATCGATGGTGAGATAACCTGCCACTGATGACTGTAAGTATCAGGGCACTCAAATGACTCTAGACTCCTTTTATACCAAAATAAATGATCTGAAGTCGATGGGATGGAATCCACTGGAAGGAGGGAATTAAGGCATCCCCCATCAACCAACACGAGGTACTCAGCAACGCTGTATAATGTGGAAGGACTCAAACAAGATGTGCATGAACTAGTAATAGTACCGGGAATGGACGACATGCAAAGTCAAGACAACTAAGGAATGGTCGAATCAGGATTCAACTTTTTTCAAACAAGAGAATAAAGGTGAATGGTGACTGAATGTAGGCAACATAGTCTTGATACACAAAATGGGGACATCTCTGTGACACATGAGGCATCAACAAAGGCTCCATAAGGACTGGAAGCTTAACTAGTCAGTGGATATAAACTCAAATAAACGAGCACATCTCCTAAAGTCAAACTATTAACCCAACCAATGGATGTGATATATAGTGCTCTGTTCGAAGGTGACATGACTCGAATGTTGCCAAAGATAACATATTTTCTTGTCCGGATTTTTGGTTTTTAAATTTTTTTGGACTTTTTTAGATATTTTGAAAAGCTTGAAAAAGAATCAAAGTGATTTATAGTTACAAATCTAGGAGGAGATGAGTGTCAGGGGACAAACAAACTAGTTCCAAGCAGCAGAACATATCTATGCTCAATGCAAGGAAACATGTGCAGGATAACAACACTTGGGGAAAGTCCCCTCCCGATAAAAAATGGGGAATCAAGCTGCAAAATATATATAAAAAGGCTCTGCTTGGCTAGACATGAGACAAGCTTGGGCTATATGGCTGATAATCAAAGTCAGGAAAGCCAACATAAGGATCAATAAGGCAAACAAAACTCATGATAATGCAATTCCAACTTGAAATATACAAGGGAGTCTCGGGGAAATGGCCAGCATAAATTTCAAGAGGAGTATGAAGCTCTTGCTCAAAGTCACGGCGATACTATACAAAGGACTCCCACACCCTAAAGGAGAAATGTCAGCATTGGCACTGAATGCAAAACAAGATCTAAATAGGGTACCCATGTATGGGAAAGCTCTACCATTCACAACATGTCACTTCTAAAAGCAGCAAGAAGGTTCCGTGACAAGATGGAATGGGTTCGTACCTAAGGTTAAGATGAAACGGTCATAAGCTATGTAAAGTGCAAACGGATGTGAAACCTAACCTAAATGTCAGTTTAGACATAATACCTGAAATAGGCACAAATGGGTCAAAGACACAATCAAACTGTACTCAAAATGGATTCCTACAACATCAAATTAGTTTAAACGGTCCAAAATGGTCAGAAATGGTAAAAAACTATAGAAAGTGGGTAAAAAATTCAATTTTTTTCTATAAATAGTGAAAAATTAAAAAAAAAATTCATACCATTTGAATTTTTTACCCAACATAGTGCATTTGATCTCAAAACTTCCGAAATGAATTCCAGGAGCATCATCCAACGGAATCCCTCCATGTTTGATCCAGGTAGAAACTCATGCCCCTCTCTTTCATTTTGATGCAAAAATTTTAAATTTTAATGGTCAATTTATTTCTTTGAGCCATCCTAACTTATGCATTTTGGCCCACATGGAAACTGTGCATTTTTCCGCGTATAAGGCTTGCCATACGCGGAAAATGCACCAAAAGCCGCGTACAGGGCCGCAAACAAGGTTTTAAAGGGAAAATCATGGTAAAAAAATTGGTTTTTTGTGCAATATGGTGCTAGAGTGGAGAGAGAGAGAGAACATGGTGATGTTGAGAAAGCTGTGCAAGATGATCTCATGGCTCAACAAGCATTATGGTCATGTGGTTTGTATAAGTTTTGGTTTCTTGGCATCCTAAGGGCCAAACCAAGACTACTCCAGCTACTGGTAGACTATTGGGATCTAGAGTCTGAAACATTTCAGATAGATGGGATGTTGCTCAGCATTGAGGTTGAGGACATATATTTCAACATAGGTTTGTCCCGACGAGGGGAGGTAGTGAACCTTCGATCCCATGGTCCAGGACGTGGGCTGACCATAGATGAGTACATAGCTATGTACTGCTTCCTAGATACAGAGAAGGTTGGGAGTCAAATCCCAACAAACGCTATTCATATTTTGGGGCCGAAAGCCATACTTTTGGCACTATATAGTATTGTAGGTTTGGATTCTTTCCACCAGGACTCACGACCAATGATTTTCTATACGGTAGAGTGCATGCGACCTATAGTGTATGACTGGAGTACTACACTGTTGAGCAACATGAAACAATAGCTCAGTGACTGCAAGATGGGCAGAGTGCAAAAATTTGGGTTCGATAGTATACTGAGCACATTTTTCTTTGAGCGAGTACCAGGTCTAAGCCCTAAGATAGACATTGCTCCACATGGATTCTGGGATCCATCCCAACGACGTTGGTCTAATGTCATGCGCATATTGGGAGGTGGCCAGGTGGCCAATCCCTACATAGCAAAGTTCTTTCCATGGTGGCGGAGACAGACCGTCGCCATAGACGACTACCCCTATGTAGGGATAGACTTTTGCGGAGACCCAGATATGCCCCTACCACCAGGAGCGGCTTACGAAGACATAAGTAAAGAATCCCAAACCCACTTTTTAATTTTTGAATTATTTAATTTTTTTGTGTTTTTTGATATATGAACTCAATAGACATGTTTTTGGTGTGACGACACATAATGACAATATGTCATGTATATGCAGATGTAGGACCATGACAGCTAGATGTCTTTCCTTATCATCGACAGAGGGGAAGAGGTGATGATATTATGGGTGCGGATGCAGAGAAGACGCTCCAAATCATCCACACAAACTTTGTTCATTTGACACATAGAGTACCCATGGTGCAAGTTAAGGACTTGTTTGAGGCCATGCAGCGCCAAGTGGTGGGAGTACCACGAGCATGGGTTCGACTTTTCGTCGACTAGCTAGATCCGTAGTGTGCTATTATGATCAGCACCCTCCTCCACCTCAGGCTTAGAGACCTGAGTGTATTCATTTTTGTATGACCGTGTAGTATATTTTGGTGGCTCGGAAGCCCCAATTTTGTATATGACACTTATGTATTATGACGTCACTTTTTGAATGTTAATGAAAAAACTTTTATGATGATTGATTTTATTCTATTTACATGTGTATAAAATGTGTGTTTGTGATATGTTTATGGTCTGTGAAACAAATTCCAATCTAACACATAGTTATCATATGAGTCAACAACTTGATTAAAACTTATTGGAACATGAATGTATGTTATACTCTCAAATTTCCGTTCTAGCAATCTAACACATAAGAATATTCGTAATAATGTCGGATCCCTAATGCGATACAAGACATTAAGTTGTGAAACCACTAACTGCCAGTCAAGACGTGCCTCAAGGGAATGAACACCATGTGAAATGGAATCACACAATAACTCAATGACGACACTATATTCAGCAACATTGTTTGATGAAGGCCATAAACATACACCTTTTGAAGACAATACTTGACCTGTAGGAGTATAGATCACCCAAGCAACCGAAGTTGAGTTTTGAGTGTGGAAGCTAGCAACATCAACAAATCCTATGTAAAAGGAAGAAACCATCGAAATATTCCATAAGAAACAAAATATAATCAACAAACCCGATCACCATATGAAAACCTAACTATGCAATGCAAAACTATACAATAATATACAAAAATCAGCCCTGGCTAAAGATCATGCATAGTAATTTTTGAGATAGAGCCCACTTCTAGGCTCCACCAAGGTTGTCCCTTCATAATCAACCAGCTCATAGGCACCTTTCTCTAAGGCTCGTTTAACCACGTAAGGACCATGCCACATGGGATTAAACTTCCTTTCCCCCAATGGTTCTTTAGCTTGATCCCACAAAAGGACCAAGTCACCTTCACTAAAATTCCTTGAATGGACAGACTTATCATATTGGACCTTAACGTGACGCTTTTTAACCTCTAGAGCCACTGAGGCATCTCGGCACTACTCATCAAGTTGCTCTAAGTGGACCAAATGTTCTTCCAATGCAGAAGTGTTAGGTAAAAGCTCCACAACTAGATTTAGAGAAGGGATTTCTCATTCAACCGGTAAAACTAAATCCACCCCATACACAAGCTGATAGGGAGAAAAACAGTGGTAGTATTAACCGTAGTTCTATAGGCCCACAAATCAGGATACAGCATGATATGCCAATTAGTCTTGCTTTGTGTGATGGTTCATTGGAGAAAAGACTTAAGTGACTTGTTCACTGCTTCAACCTCTTCATTCGCCTGAGGGTAATAAGAAGAGGAGTGCTCTTGCTTATATCCTAACTTGGAAGCCAACTCTTCCATCATTTTGTCCTGAAAGTGCCTACCATGGTTAGTGACAAGCTCTTTTGGAATGCCGAACAGGGTGATAATCTAGTTGAAAATGAAATGCACAGCTGTCTCACCGTCAGATATAACTATGGTCATAGCCTCTGCCCATTTCGTGAAGTAATCGACAGCCACAATAATATGATGATTCCCCCCAGCCGAAGTTGGGTTGCAATCCATAAAATCAATCCCCCACTTGGTGAAGGGACCGACGATGATAATAGGATGCAACGGGGCTGGACACGAGCACATATTACGTGCAAACACCTGGCAAGGGTGGCACTTCTTGACCGCATTAACACAATCTTTGAAGATGGATGGCCAAAAATAGCCCGCTCTCAATATTTTTTGGCTTGTAGAAAGCCTAGATAAATGACCACCACACGCCCCTCCATGTCAATCATTAAGCAAAACCTCAGCCTCATCATGGGTTAAACAACGACATAAAATGGAATCTACCCCATGGCGGTACAAAGTGTTATCCACTATAAGGTAGTTCTTAGCTACATGATGTAATTGTCTCCACTCATCCCGTGAGAGGTGTTGAGCCCAGAAATGACCTCTTTTAACCACCCTTAATCACTTCTTCTTCCCCTATCCTACCCCATTCAATACATCAATCAGACTTGTTATCCCCACTTTATTCTTCAAACTGCCAAGGTATGACTGGACATTGCTTTATATTATTAATGCTTATGATTTTGATAATTAAAGCTGTGTATCTCTCAATTGTGCTAACATGTTATGATTTATGAAGGTAGTTTGAGATAAGTGGACTACAGGAAGATTGGGCTGAACAAGTCTCGAAAGGAGGGATATTCGCTGCTCAAGTTGATCCTCAGCCCTCCTATCATCACCCAAGGCACGTGGTTCTAATGCGACAGAGCTGTGACAAGGCAGTTGTAACAGAATGCGCCATAATTGGAAATCCTTAGTATATTGCTTCTCTGGTATAGTTGTGATCAGAAAATATCACTACTCATAGGCCGATTAACAACTTTCCCGTGCTTTCTATGTCTTTACCATGCCACGTTTGTAACAGCTAGTGTTATTTAGGGCGCCTAAAGATCAAAGATCTTCATGGCTGCCCCATAATAGGATCAGATGTTACGATCCACATGATATAAATATGGAGAGTTGTCTCGACCCGAGGGGCTGACTGAACATATAATTCATTCATTGTATTAGCTGTGAGGAGCAATTTGTGTAATTATTTCATCTTTTAATACAAGGAGTTACTTCTGATTTAAGAGGTTGTACATTGTTCAGCCAGCATCTCTGTGTGAAGGCTGGGCCCGCCTTCCACAAAGATTGCTGAGTTAAATTAGGACTTTTTAATTCATTGGTTGTGTGTTGTCTTGTTAATCCCATTCCTTTTGTACGCAGCTGTAGTGAGTGTGATTTACAGTGTAATTGTGATTGCAATTCCTTGATATCTGTAAGTAATACAGAGTGACAGTCGACTAAGTAGGTAACTATATTTTATGCAATTCGTGTGGTAGCTGTAAACAACTCTGTTCATCCTGAGGTTTTAGTCGTTGTTCCATGAATCCTTGCATTTTGTCTTTACTGTTGTGATTGTTGAATTTCATTCCTGCATTTCAAATTCTTAGAGTAGCTGAACTTAATCTTTTGCTATTAGATTCCTAGATCAATCTTCAATTTATGCTTGTGGCTTTCTAGAGTAATTAGATTGAATAGGTGAATTAATCACTCAGGGATGCGAATAGGATTTCCTTTCTTTTGCAACTATAATTTGAATCCTTGTTATCTTTCCTTAATGCATAGCAGAAGGTAATTAAGATTGTAGTACTTAGAGGATAAATGGGATTACACAGGTTCTTGGGATGAGCATAGTTGACAGAGGGTAGTAGTGTTCAATTGCAGTGGTTTTGTGTTTAAGCATATACTGTGCATTTTATCCTTTGAAATACAATACTTTCCCTGGTTAACAATAAATATTGTACACTCTGTCTGTTGATAGTAATCTACTTGCATATAGGGTGCACGAAAAGAGGTGAGTAGGGACCTTCAATGTTTGCAAATGCACAATGATATTCCCATACCAAGGGTCCATAGTTGAGATGAGGAATATATGCTCATCGACAAAAGAATCCTCATAAACCTCCTCCTCCTCCAAGTTTGGAAAATCATATATAAGCTCCGCAAATATTAATTTTTTCTTCAATTTTGCCGAAACTAATTCGAGATCAAACTCTTGCAAAATGACAATCCATTTATTATATTTCCCCCCAATCATCCTTCTAGTGAGGACGAACTGAAATGGATTGATATGAGCTACGACCAAAGTTTGGCGAAGGAGAATGTAATGTCTCAAATGCTGAACTGCATGAACGATGGCTAAGGATAGCTTCTCCACATGGGAATAGTGAAGTTCTACATCTATAAGGTTTCAGCTCAAATAATATATGACATGCTCATGGAGCTCCTCATCCTCCTGAACCAAAATCATCCCAACCGTCTCCTAAGATGCGGCCACATAAATCAAGAAATCATGGATATAGTTTGGTGGACTAAGCATAGGGGTCGTTGCTAAGGCTCACTTAAGAGCATCGAAAGACCCATGGGCTCTCTCGTCCCAGAAAAAAGGGGTGGCTTCTTCAAAAGACGCATAAATCCTTTAGTCAAGTTGGAAAAATTAACCACGAATCTCCGCAAGAAGTTCGCCATTCCTTGTAAACATTGAAGGTGTCTAATATTACGCGGGGGAGACAATTAAAGTATTGCCTCAACCTTTAAGGGATCGACTCTAATACCCTCCTTGGATACGATGAATCCTGGTAAATGACCAATAGTCATGCAAAATATGCACTTATGAGGATTTAAATGAACTTGATAATGACAACATCTTTTGAACACTAATCTCAAATGATATGGATGACGCACTCTCAAACAAGAGTGAGCAGCAAGATCATCCAAATATACTTCGATAATCATTTTAAGATCATGAAAGATTAAGGTCATGGCCCACTGAAATGTAGCTCCAGTGTTTTTAATGCCGAAGGGCATCTTCTGATATGCAAAAGTACCCCAAGTACAAATAAATGCAGTCTTGTGTTGATCCTCGGGCTTAATCTGAATCTGATTATATCTAGAAAAAATTGTCCATAAAGAAAAATACCTCACTTCCCGCACACTCATCCAAAATTTGGTCAATAAATGGTGTGGGAAAATTAGCCTTAGGACAGGCTCGATTTAAGTCATGGAAATCAGTGCATATTTGGATTTCTCCCTTCTTCTTATCCACTAGACAAGATTTGAAACCCACTCCATCAAGGGAATAGGATAGATAAAACTAGCTTTAATCATTTTCTCTATCTCAGCTTTAATGGCGGGTGCTTTTCTAGGATTCATAGCACGCAAACATTATCGAGCTGGTTTTGCATCTTGATAGGTCTTGATTTCATGTTCAACAATATGAGGGTCTATACGTGGCATTTCTTCGTATGACCAAGAGAAAATGTCACAAAACTCTTTAAAAATCTCGGTATACTCCTTGATCTCATCAGGGGAGCAACCCGCCCCAATGTAGACATTCTCAACTTTTCTAGGATCATGAGAAATATTGATAGGAATTGTTGGTGACAAATTAGCCATGTTCCCATCATCCACTTGACCATGAGAGCTTAATGGGACCACGGGGCTACCAATATTCTCGCTAAGAATCTCCCTAAAGTCATCACACTCCATACGATCGAGCTTAGGAAGGAAATATGACCGATGATGCAATTCTTCCCAAGGTTGCTCAACCCTGGACATGGCCTCAAGAATAGATTTATCTGAAGGAAAAAATCATCGAGGCAGTCATGTGAGTGAGATGACTTTACTTCCCATGCATGCAGCACCTACGGGTCCTCCTCCTCCATCTGCGAAGAGGAAGGACTAGGCTCTGCAACCTGATCAATATTCACTTGATACACCACCATTGTTGCTGGAAACAACATGTCTTTCTCAACAAGCACACTTGAAGTACTCAGTGAAGGAAGAATCCAAGGATCTTCCATATGGGTAGTGCGAAAAGACACCGAATTCGACGAGGATGAAGCCCTACTGAGACTAGAACCAATCATAAGAATGGACGTAGGACAACTAAGGGTTCCCATAAGTGAAGGATACATACCCACACCCACATTCTCAGTTGTCAGCTGAGAATGATCGATAATCAAGATAGAAGCTCCCGATGATGCATTGACACTCAGATTATGGAATGAATTTTGATCAATCGTAACAATATTCCCATTAAACGGAAAGCATATCACTCGAAATAGGGAAGAAGCTATGGCTTGCATACTGTACATCCAATTCCCACCCAACAAAATATTATAGTCAAGGGGTGCATCAACCACCTCGACCTCGATCGCAACAGTCTTACCTCCCAATTGGACCTCTAGAGAAAGAAGTATCCCGTGCGGCCGAAACGATCTACTATCGAAATCCGTCAACATGTCGGTAGATTGAGACAACGTGGGAGAACCTAACCCCTTCCAACAAGACAAAGACATCACAAAAGCAACAACACCTTCACCAATGATAGTATGCATGATGGTGTTGTTAAGACACTCTACATGAATCAAAAGAGACACATAGTAAAGAGAGCGAGGCTGTACTCCCATGGTTTCAAATTTGATAATGGAAGAAGAGCTATCATCACTAACCCTAAGAGCAGAAAACAAATCTTTCCTCTGCACAAGACAAGTCTGAAGCACTTCTAATGCAAACATCGCACAAGGAGTTTGGCCCAAATCCTCAACAACTGAATAGTTTTGGGGGCTCAGGCATTAGGATTGTGCCTCGAACACTTTAAGAATCCCTTAGGAATGCAAGGTGGAGCTTTAGGTTTATCCGTAGGCTTTTCAATTTGTAAAGGGCTCTCGGGTGGGTAAGGTTCTTTCCCAAGGTCTGGTTGTGACGAACCATAATCTTTTGCACGATTCACAACTTTAGTAGCTCTCACCATGTTCATGCAACCATGACCACTAGTGGCCTCCGATGGGTTTTGATTTCCACCAGACGCACAACCAGGATCAACAGTCCTCAAGTTCATATTTTGATTATTGGGGAAAGGATTAGTGAACATAGCTGGGCCCTGTGCTATGAACTTCAAGGCATCCTCCATACGATGGCACAAGTGAGTGAGGTAGTCGTCCTTACACAACTTACAAGCAAACTTCACCTTACATTTAGACTTCTTGTCCCCCTAGCATTATTAGCGTTCTTGTCATTATTATTAGCATTTTCATTCTTATTCCCACCCTTATGATTATTTTTTCCTTTTTTCTTATTCCTTCCAGGCTACTAGTTTCCTTTCCTGTTCGACAATTGCATAGAGAGTACAATCGCCAATTGGGTAGGTTGAGATGAAGTCGTAGCTTGTTCCGACACAAATTGGTTAATCAATAACTGGCTCACTTGTTTTGTAACCGAGTCCGCAGGTTTGGTACTTGTAGAGCCAACAATACCATTGGCATGTGGCCCAGGCTTGATCTTGGGGTCAAAATTGGATCTTGGAGAATTTGGTATAATCTCATACAAAAGTCTCGATTGAGCATAGATCAAATCCAACTCTTGAGCCCTAAAGATAGCTTGTTCCTCGTTTTGAACTCCGGATGTAGAAACATCCTTCGCGATGTAAGGTAACAACGATTTGAGGAACCATTCAAGAAGAAACTTTGGTGGTATAAATGATTTTATTAATCGTTTTCGTCTATGCCACTCTTGAATATGATCCAAAATGTGTGTGGCTTTGTCTTACAAAAAAGTCAACAAGAGTTCGGTACCGACGTCGTAACATACGGGTAGCTAGAAATGATTAAGGAAAGTCATGGAAAGGTCATCAAACATAGCATAAAGCTCCCTCGGTAACTCTATATACCATTTTGGCACAGGACCCGTGAGGGTGCATTGAAATAGCCTCAAACAGATGGAATCGTCGTGTAAGGAATTAGAAGAGCACCAAAGGTGGAAAGCGGTGACATGCTCACCAAGATCTTCACCAGCCTTACCTTCGAACTTGGGAATGTCTGAAGGAATCTTGGTAGGGATTGTTGGCCATGATGAATTATGAGACAAAGGATCATTCATCAATATCAACAAGTCAAGTAAGTTCAATGTCGTAAGGAAAGAGAGTATAGGTTGAGCCGGTGGATTCCATGCGCCCTGGTAGTTTTGATTCATGTAAGGTTGATTGCTATAAATACCATGGCCTTAGCCATAATAACCTCCTCCCATTTGACCCATGAAGGGCTCCATGGAATCATTGTGATGTGGGGTGCCTTGATTATGAGGTGCTACAAATCCATAATTAGAAGAGTAAGTGGGTTGTTGATACCCGTACCCATACGGTTGGTATTTTTGTCCATACTGTGGTCCATAAGAATGTCCATGGGAAGATCCATAAGGTGTTCCATGGGATGTACCTTGAGAAGGTCCATAGTTAGGGATATGGGGAGCTCCATGAGCTGGAACATGAGACGATCCAGAAACAGGTACATGACCTACTGACACAACTAGATGTACTCAGCTCTGGGATACTACCGGGTTAGCAATCGCGGAATGAACATGGCTAGTAAAAACATTTCGGCCTGAAGGCCCATGTGAGTTAGGGGGAGGATGGGTCGTTAAAAACGCATTTGAAGGAATGGGTTTTGAAGATGAAGGGACATGTGAAGGAATGTAAGTGGTGTTCCAAATGTTCACGCGTCTCGGTCTTGGTATCTGAATAGGATTACTAACACTAGGCCTAGGAGGAGCATGTGAAGATGCCTCCACCACAAGGGATGGAAGGTGTAATGTGAATAGTGCCCCCAAACCTATCCACATGGAAAGGAATGGGAGTTAACCCAGGTGTGGTGCCGGGGTCAACTTTCGACTCAGCATGATGTGCCAGATCAGGCTCAAGGACATCAGGCATGCCATATCTAACATGACTAGTGCTTGTGGGTTCATAGTGAGTCTTGTTTCCCAAAAACCAATACCGACGAACTGTGAATGACGGATCATAACTAGATCATGAAGGATGTTCATGTGATGGATCATATGTGCTAGTAGGATCTTCCTCCCTGACCTCGTGAGGTGTGGAATCTCATCCTCATGATCTCCCATGGTGTGTGAATCAAAGTGAGAAGTAATCTGCTCGGACTATCTGGTTCTCTCTCCCAAAGGAGGAGGAGACATGGAAGGCAGACGTCCTGCTAAATGAAGAAAACGATGAGGTGTCGTGCCCAAATCCATAATGACTCAAAAAAATAAAAGACTCAATCTAATTACGCAAGCCCTAGTCAAACTAGCGTGCACAGAGCATACACCTGAAAATGTAAAGCCAAATCACAAGCAAACCAAGGGTAGGATATGTGATCTCCCGAATGAAGCAGGTATGTCTCTCCTAGGAGAGGCTTGAGACTCCCATACACAACAAGAAGAGGTTCATAACCAATTATAGTGACCCTCAGCTTCAACGCATATAATGAATGTGTTGTCCGACCCTTACCTGGCCAGGACACCTGCAGAATAACCTCTGCAAACACCCCCTTGATAACCTAGGTAAGGAAACTAAGGTCACCTCAATATAATCAATGCTCAGGCAGACAGTCACAGGTGGGATTGACCGTATGGGCAGGGTAACAAAACCCGAATCCTGAAAGCACAACTAGTACCCCAAGGGTGCACTAGCCAATACCTCAAAGGCCCCCAGATACAAATACAATCCTGGAAATATCTCTGGTGCTAATCAATCACAATCAGGGGTCATCCCAATCATAATTTCTCACACAACCTCATGCTTAAATCCCTTGTAAGAGGAGGATCCTGAGAAACACTAATTATATAAAGGATTTCAAACTCTCACCTGGACAGAAACCTAATTGTTATGTTTAGTGGTCTTAGAGAATTAACTCACAATGAACTATTCCAAGACCCTAAAACCTAATCTTGTTGATGCACCCTAGAAAGAAAAGAGTGTAATTCATTTTATTATGCATTGATTTTAATTGGCTTTATTACTCAAAGGGTAAATGGACGTGCAACTAATGATGTTATGACACAACAATAAGTAAAATGCACACCTAACAATCAATGCAAATGCACCGTTTCAAATGAAAAACAGGGCATGCTACTACGTGAAGTGCAAAATTTTTCCTTCAAATGTATATGTAGTCATTCCTATACGAAAATATGACTAAGATTCACCAAGCAAACCTAATGCAAGTACCATGCTAATGTAAAATGCAAACAATGCATGACTATGCGAAAAGATAAATGTTTTTGTATTTTTTAATTAAATGAGATAAAAAGAAAAAATACGACTCTACAACCCTCAGACTCTGCAACAACTCACAAGAAGCAGCCAAGTAAAGCACCAAGGTAAAAGAGACCTAATGCACTAATCTCAAAACAAAAAGTAGAAAATAAAATGACAAGAACATTTTCAAAAATCAAACTAAAAGAAGTCTCTGGTCAGAAACAGGGGTATATACAGACTCCAGAAGCATCCAAGTAGACTCAACAATCATCCAAACACACCCAGCAACACTTAATATTCCCAAAAAATAAAAAAATTAGGGCATACGTGACTTTTCTCAGTAAACCTGCATACATACGCGACTATTCCAGGAAAACCCGGGTGTACACGTGACAGTGAAACCAAAACCCGCATACAGGAAGAAAAAGAGAGAAAAATAAGGTAAATAGACAAGCTGAGACAAAATTTACTCCTACAAGACACTACTGGGAAAACATGCCCCCAGACCTGACACAGAAACAAAGAAATCAGAGCAATTCAAGCACATTGAATGCCGAAAAACACCCCAAGAAAAACAACTAGGAACCTCCCTAGTATGGCCTCCAATTCTGTTACGGAGAAAACTTCCTATGGCTTGGGGTGTACCACAACAAACAAAGAAACCGCATAAATCAATCCCTTCCCAATATGCAAGAGAAATAAAACATCTAACACTAAAAGATCTCGAATCATACCTTATTCCGGACGGTTGAAGTAGATCCCCGTTGAGCTTTTTCCAATCCTGCTTACTTTAGAAATTCACTCTCAACAATAGTAAACAAGGCAAGCATGCTATATAATATAGTGTTAGTCCTACTCTAGCATATATAATCAATAATGCATACATAATAAAACACATCCATGGATTAAATATTCATTTAAATGCACATCATTGGACAGGAAAAGATATTTCTATTAATAAAATCATAGATTACACAAGTGACAACCTCTATCCTCCATCTATCGATAGCAATCTCACAAGAAAATGAAATCTTGGGAAGAACACAAAATGCTCCAAGGGACAAAGGGATTCAGACTCAAGTACAAGCAAGCTACGGCAACAATGGACTATAGTTTTCTTGCTCTTCAATTCCTCATCTTCAATGTATCCAAGGGGTTCCTTATATAGTACTCCAATGGGGTAATGGAGGGTCAAATCCAAGCGATCTCGAGGCATATGGAAGGCCAAGAGACAAGTGATTTAGATCCACATCAAGGAAAACTCCAAAAATATTTGGACTTATGCACACATCCCGATGTACATGGGTTTAAGGTCAATATCCACGTATATATGCGAGAAAGGGATTAAAAGTCACGTACAATGAATAAGAGGTGTTTTTAGGGATGATCTTGGAAACATCAAAGGTACAATATTGGTCCATGGGGTCAAAAGAGTCTGCAGATGGACATGAAAGGCCATAAAAGTGTTATCAATCATGTGCGGTAAAATCAGCTGTAACACTTCTTTTTGGGGTAGAGGGGTCCATTAAAAGTATGCAGAGTGAGTACTCGTTGGATGCAGAATTTAATTCCGTATCCAACTATCTCTCCCGATCGAAAATTCAATAAAAACACAGGGAGATATGTCAAAAATACGAACAAAAAAAGTAGTTTTTTTTATGAAACCTATCCCCAAATTTATATTAAAAAAATTGTTTAATACCTATACGGTATTTCAAATTTAAATCAATTTCATTGGCTAAAACATGATGACATGGAATTTGAGTTAGGGTTGAAAGGCCCATTTTGAGTTGAAATTTTCTCTAATGACTAATTTTCAAAACAACAAATAGTAAGGCTTTGCCTAAAACCCCATTTTGGAAGACTTGCAAATTTCTCTGCAAATACTCTTAAATCAAACTGATACCATAGTCAGGTATCTACTTCAACAATATTTAGAAAGACAATATAGGGCATGCATTTTCCTTAACCTATAAATTATGGTGTGCATTTTCCTAGAGCAATTTTGACTAATTTTCCCATAGTCACAATTTCCATATTTTCACCAAATTTTCATACTTTTCTAGAATGATGTCAGTTTGCAACAATGATTTCATGATAGTACCATAACACCAACATGTGACTTTCCATCCTCATGACACATGCCACATAATCACTTACTTTGTCATTAATGAACTTCTTTGACATCAATTACAACCATACTCAACATTCTCTCCCTTTGGCATTGATGGAAACAAATCCTCAATTTCCTCCCCCTTTGAAATTAATGACAAAGGATTCCTTCTGACAGCTCCTCCTGTAAACATATCTCTCGTTGGCATGATGCCTTTTTCTCTTTTTTATTCACTGTAAGGAGATTACTCCCAACTTATGTCTAAGATGCTAAAATGATTCTTTGGGTAGTGGCTTAGTGAAGATACCAACTATATATTCTTTTGTTACAACAGGTTCCAATTTGACAACCTTTTGTGACACTCGATCTCTTAGAAAATGATATTTTATTGGAATGTGCTTTGTCTTAGATTGCATAACAAGATTTTTTGATATGCTTATTGATCCGGATTTATGTGAGAATGAAATGAAAGAGAATATATATGTTCAAATGCACAAATATATATGTTAATCAACACAGTAATACAGTGAACTCAGATTCTATTAAATGAATGAAATAGAACAAACTGTAAAACAAAAGTAGCTAGAATGGTGGTAGTTGTATCTCTGAGAAGAGACGTGGAGGATACACTCACTCTTGACAAGATGAATACAAAATGAGGCCAAAGGGACCTATTTATAATAAGAAGGAGGTGAGAACCCCAAAAGTCCAAAACGTAACCCTATAAGATGAACCGTCATAAAGTTTGTGGCCCCAAGGTGGTAAGTTGAACAGTCAACTTCCCGGGGTCATAACTTTTGCATACGATCTCTGATTTGAGCGTTCGATAGCTCGTTGGAAAGGTATATCTAAGATTTATAACTTTTGGTTGGTCAAATCCATGTCAATGGCAACCATTTTTCACCAAATCTCCAAAAAACGTTGTTTAGGGCCTCAAAATGGCCCCGAAAGTTTAGGACTCGAAAAATTGCAGAAAATTACAAGAAAATTGTCAACATGAGAAACTATTTTGAGCCAGTGGGATAGGTGGGTGGCCACCTATACCCATATAGATCATACCTCCCCCCTTAGGAAGCAATGTTCTCCATTGCGTTGAGTGCCCCCATCAAATGGGGAAACTTATGCTGAACTTGACTCTTAGTGAGCCACTTGCCTTGGTGGAGGAGTTTCCCTGCTTTGACAACTCGATATAGTTGGATATTCTGCTGGCAGGTGCCTTTAACCTGTCTATCCATGATCTGATCAATGGTTTCTTGTTCCATGCAGTCGGGATTAAGCTCTGTAGGTGTCAATTGTTCTGCCACATCCGAGGTGTCCAACAGTGGTGCAAAATATGGTCGAAGTAGTTCCACATTGAATACTGGGTGCAAGCCAAGGAATGGAGGAATGCTTAATTCAAAAATGATTATCACCAACTACCTTGGTGATGGTGTATGGCCCATATCGAAGTGGACGAATCTTGCGATGGGGTCTTGTCAGCCTCTCTTTCTGTAAATGCAACCAAACCTTATCCCCGACCTGGAACTTGTGTGGAACCCGATGTTGGTCATGTCACTGCTTGTATTTAGTATTGGACTTCTCCAGAATGTCATGGACCTATTGGCGGATGTGATGGATTCGTTCAACAAATTTGGTGGCCTTATCAACCTCGGCTTGAGCATGGGAAGATTCCTCTTGTGTGGATGCAAGGGGTAGAGCTGCATCAATTGGGGCCAATGGTTGGAAGCCCAAGCACGCTTGAAAAGGGTTGTGTCTGGTAGAGCTATGCAAAGCTCGGTTATAGCTATGTTGAACATAAGGAAGGCTCTCATCCCATGTGCGGGGATGTTTAGAATTGTACATTCTCAAAATATGCACAATCATTCGGTTGACTACCTCTGTTTGTCCATCAGTCTCGGGGTGGAAGGCAGTCGATTTAGTGAGCTTGGTATCCATCAAGGACCATAGACTAGACCAAAACGTGCTCAGGAACCTACTGTCCCGATCTGAAATTATAGTCTATGGTAGCCCAAAATGAACCCAAACATACTCGAAGAATAGCTTAGCAGTGGCTTCAGCAGAGATGCTCTTCTTACAAGCTATCAGAATGGCCATCTTAGAGAAGCGATCCACAACCACAAAAACACAGTCATTACCATGCTTAGTTGAAGGTAGTCTTGACATGTAATCCATGGAGATGGATTCCCATGGCCCATTTGGAGTGGGAATGGGAGTGTACAACCCTTGATTTTTAACAGTTGGTTTTGCTATGGCACAGGCAATGCATGATTTGATATATTTGTCGACGTCTTCTCGGAGTTTGGGCCAATAAAAATACTTCTGCAAAACTGCCACTGTCTTCTCAATACCAAAGTGCCTTGCCACTCGACTATAATGTGCCTCCCAAATCATCTTGGCACGCTTGCTTGAAGGAACACAGAGATGGCCCAGGTGGCATAACAATCTTTCCTGAAGATGAAAGTCTGCAACTGGTGTACCTGCACATAATGATTGATAGATAGGGTCGAGATCGGGATCATTTCCATATAGTTGAGGCCACGCAGAGGTCTCGTGGCCACAAGAGTTGAGCACCGTGGTTAATTCCGCCACTGGAGGTCGATTGAGGCAATCAACGACTCGATTGGTGCTGCCCTTCTTATATTTAATGTTCAGGTGGAACTGCTGCAAGTAAGTGGACCACTTCTGGTGGCGGTCATTATGTAACTTTCCTTGGGTTTGCATGAATTGCAAGGGCTTATGATCAGTGTGGATGAATGTTTCTTTTCCAAGGATGTAATGCTTCCATTGGCGGCAGGCTTGGACAATGGAGTACATTTCCTTGTCATAGGTGGGGTACTTGTGGACTGTATCTGAAAGTGTCTCACTGTGATATTCCATGGGATGGCCATGCTGAGTGAGGACCGCACCAACAGCGTAGTCCGAAGCATCTGTCTCGATCTCAAAGGGTTGTTGTAGATCTGGTAAGGTAAGGACGGGCGCCGAACATAGGCGCTGCTTCAGCTCCTCAAATGCGTGTTGTTGTGGCTTGGACCAAATGAACTTGGCCTTAGATCCCCCTTTGGTCACCTGGGTAATGGACCAAGAAATATTAGAGAATCCCAACACAAATCCACGATAGAAGTTTGCAAGGCCTAGGAAGCTGCGAAGCTCTGTGAGATTTGTCGAGGTCGGCCAATTGTGAATGGCTTGGATCTTGGCCGGATCTACATGAACTCCGTGTTTGTCCACAATGTATCCTAGATTCTAAACCCTTTCCATGCCAAATGAGCACTTCTCTAGATTGGCGTATAACTTGTGTTGTCATAGGGTGCTGAGGACTTGGTGGATATGATGGAGATGTTCTGCCCATGTTCTACTATAGATGAGGATATCATCTAGATATACGACCACAAAGGAATTAGTGAATGGCCTTAGAATGTCATCCATCATCCTCATGAAGGTTGCGGGAGCATTAGTCAAGCCGAAAGGCATGACCAACCACTTAAAAAGGCCTTCCCGAGATTTGAAGGCAGTCTTCCAGACATCGCTCTACTCAATTGGCACTTGATGATAGCCAGACTTTAGGTCAATCTTGCTGAAATACTTGGCCCCCTTGAGCTGATCGAGGAGGTCATCGATCCGGGGATTGGGATACCGTCTAGACTGTGATCTTGTCTAGAGCTTGGTAGTAAATACAAAGTCGCCATGTACAATCTTTCTTCTGTACCAGCACAATTGGGCTCCCACAGGGTGAGGAGCTAGGTCAAATGTGCCCCTTTTGGATTAGCTCTTTAATCTGGTGTCTGATTTCTTCATTCTCCATGAGGGAGCACCTATAGACTGGACCATTAGGCAAAGGCACACCAGGTATCAAATCAATGGAATGATTGACTTGACAATGTACTGGAACCCCAATAGGCATGGTGAAGATGTCTTTGTATGATTCCACAATCTTGTCCACCTATTTCTGTTGTGTAGAGGGATTCTGTGTGGAGGCGATGGATGTTGCTGTGATCTTTCGTTCCACCTCAGAACGAACCATGAAGAGTACGAATTTACCTATTTGGGAGATTACCTTCCTACACTGTTTCGCTGTGATGAGAGACACTGCAGTAGTAGGAAGTGTCTCTGGTATCCTATAGAGTTTCTTTCCCAAAGTAATAATGACACTACGAGGCCTAGACTCATACATAGCATGGTGTTTCCACATATATGGTTGTCCTAAGATAACATCACAAACTTCAAGTGGGGAAACATCACAAATTACCTCATCTTTGAAGGGCTTGATACCGTAGGAGAGGTGGCACTGTTGACTGACGCGGATGTCTCGTCCATGGCTCAGCCAACCAATGCTGTAGGGTTGGGGATGCGGGACTGTCAGAAGCTTCAATCTCCTGACGACCTCACCTGAAATGAGGTTCTTCTGACTACCATTGTCGACAATGAAATGTAGAGGAGTCCCCTGCACCCATAGTTGTGAGTGGAAGAGGCGCTCCACTTCCTCTGGCTCATCTGACTCTTCTACCTGGATCTTTGCGGTTGCTATGGTGGCACTAGGTTTTACGTCAATGATTTTCTTGCCCCTTTATTTCTCTGCATCAGTGTCTGAGTCAGAGTCTGGATCTGGGGATTTTTTCTCGACCAAAAATGACTGCTTTGAACAGCATTCATTAGTGTTGTGCCAGGGGATTTTATGGAACTCGCACCACTTGCCTGTGTCCTTCTTCGATTTTCCATTACCCTTCTTTGTTTGCGGCTTTGACTGGCTATCGGGACTTTGACCATCCTTTCTCTGTCCTCTGGGTTGTGAGTTAGGGCCACTTTTTCCCAACTTCTGCTACTGATTTGCAGACACAAAATCCCGCTTATTCTTTTGCTTAAACTTTTTTCTCGATTTTGACACCATATCGGTAAGCTGCTCCTAGTGAGGATATGTCCAGGAAATCCATCTCTAACTGAATGTACCGGTGAATCCCACTTCGGTATTTTAGAACCAAGTGTCGTTCGCAGTCTCTAATACCCAGCTTTGAGCGCAGGGTATGGAATATATTAGTATACTCCATCACTGTTTGGTCTCTTCCCTGGTGCAATGTCATCCAACGGGTGTATTGATCATCATAGTTTTCGACAGGGTAGAATTCCTCTTTAACGGAATTGACAAAAGATGCCCAAGTGGGTTCTGTTTCGAATATCTCAGCATCCTCCTTTTCATGCCTCTCGCATTACCCATCCCACCAATCTTTGACATGGGGGAGGGACTTAAGGAGCGCGAAGGTGATCTTTTTGCTGTCGAATTTTTTTTGAATAGAGAAGTAACCCTCTAACATACTTAACCATTTTTCCAAAGCATCTGCATCTATCTTTCCTTCAAATAAGGGGATGTCAAAGTTAACTTGTGCCTTGAAGGGAGTCGCACCCCTGAAATGGTTGCTCGTTGAAGGTGCGTCCATTGCTGTCGGCATTCTTCGAAGGATCTGGGCGAAGTTATCCATCATCTCATTCCTCTGTCGCATGAGGGCTTCCTCGAGCAAAATTTTAATAGGATCTCCTACTCCGTCATCTCTATTTTCTTCTCCCACCATCTGAGGATTCTTGGAATGACGAGAAGTATTTTCCCCAAGCTCAACTAGTTCAAGACCCAGCTCTCGATATTCAGATCTCATTGGGGACATGCACTAAGAAACCACAAGAGCAGAAAGCTCTGATACCACTGATCTGGATTTATGTGAGAACGAAATGAAAGAGAATATATATATTCAAATGCACAGATATATATGGCAATCAACACAGTAATGCAGTGAACTCAAATTCTATTAAACGAATGAAATAGAACAAACTGTAAAACAAAAGTAGCTAGAATGGTGGTAGTTGTATCTCTGAGAAGAGACGTGGAGGCTACACTCACTCGTGACAAGCTGAATAAAAAATGAGGCCAAAGGGGCCTATTTATAATAAGAAGGAGGTGAGAACCCCAAAATTCCAAAACATAACCCTAGAAGATGAACCGTCATAAAGTTTGCGGCCCCAAGGTGGTAAGTTGAACAGTCAACTTCCCGGGGTCATAACTTTTGCATACGATATCCGATTTGGGCGTTCGATAGCTCGTTGGAAAGGTATATCTAAGATTTATAACCTTTGGTTAACCAAATGCATTCCGATGGCAACCATTTGGCCCTGAATCTCCAAAAAGTGTCGTTTAGGGCCTCAAAACGGCCCCGAAAGTTTAGGACTCGAAAAATTGCAGAAAATTACAAGAAAATTGTCAACATGAGAAACTATTTTGAGCTAGTGGGATAGGTGGGTGGCCACCTATACCCATCTGGATCACTTATAGCACTGGTATTGTCACAATTTATCACTATTGGATTCTCAAACTTTACAAGCAAGTATTCCAATGTTTGCTTCATCCAAATGAATTGAGTAAAACATGATGTAGCAACACTATATTCATCTTTTGTTGTAGATAGAGCAATGGAGCATTGTTTATTACTTCACCATGATACCAAAAAATCTCCCAAAAATAATGTTGCTCCAATGGTACTCCTTCGGTCATTAACACTTCCTGCCCAATCTGCATTAGTTAATGCTCTTAAAGTGAAGTGTTGACCTTTTGGGCACCATAAACCGTACTCCATAGTACCTTTCAAATATCTAAAAATTCTTTTTTACTGTTGTTACATACGTTTCTTTGGGATCTAATTGGAATCTAGCAACCAATCCTACAACTTGCATTACATCTGGTCTTGTAGTTATCACAAATAGTAGGATTCCTATCATAGATCTATACATGGTATGATCTACTTCCAAAGAATCATCATCCTTGCTTAACTTTCAACAAGTGGTCATAAGGGTACTAACCGGTTTGGAGTCTTCCATCTTAAACTTCTTAAGCATGTATTCAATGTACTTGATTTGAGAATTGAAGATTCCTTTGTCTGATTGAGAAACTTGTAATCCCAAGAAGAATGTTAATTCACCCAACATTGACATTCCAAACTCCTTCTTCATTTTAGAGGAAAAATTTTCACTTAGCATTTGTAGATTGCTTCTAAATATGAGATCATCCACATAAACAATAACAATGATCATATTCTTATTTTTTAACTTTATATAGAGATTATTGTCAGTGGCGATTCTTCTATATCCTTGTTGCTTCAAGTAGTTGTCAAGTCTTGAGAACCATGCCCTTGAAACTTGTTTGAGGCCATAGAGTGCCTTTTTCATTTTGCAAACATAATCTTTGTTTTCTGCTAAGAGAAAACCTTTAGAAATGCAGACTTGGCATCCATTTGATATACTTTGAATTTTCTATAACATGAATATGCCAAAATTATTCTGATTGCTTCAAGTCTTGCTATAGGGGTAGAGGTTTCTTCAAAGTCAATTCCTTCCAATTGAGCATATCCCTTACACACTAGTGTTTCTTTGTTTCTTATCACTTGATCATCTTCATTGAACTTGTTTTTGAAGACCCATTTTCTCCCTACAATGTTCTTGCTTTTAGGCCTTGGGATAAGTTCCCAAGTTTGATTCTCCTCAATTTGATCCAACTCTTCATTCATGGCCTTGATCCAATCATCATCTTTGTTGGCTTCTACAAAGTTATTAGGTTCCACCACTGATAGTAAGGCTTGTTCATTAAACATTATTTTCCTTCTTGTATTGACTCCAACAACTTTGCTACTTATGATTTGTGTTTCAGGATGATTATTTTGTATCCTTCTAGATGGATCTTTTATGTTAGGTCTTGGAGAGTCCTCATATTCACTTTCTTGTGATTCTTATCTTTTCTCTTCCTCCTCCTCTTCTTCTTATTCATCATGAACACTTTCATTCTTTTGTGAGACTTCCTTTCCTTCTTCGTAACTTGTTCTTTCGTCATCATCTTGTATTTTTACTCTTCTTGGTTTCATGTAATCTACTCTTGCATCAAGATCATCCTCATTCCTATTTATGTAGCATTTTCTACCAGACACTTTGAAATATTTGAATGAGGCGGGTATTCCACACCATAATTCATAAGGAGTCTTGTCATTATTTACTCCTAGTTGGACTCTATTAAGTATATAAATTGTTGTGTATACTACTTCTCTCCAATAGATATCTGAAATTTTTGCTTCATTTAGCATAGTTTTGGCTACTTCTTATATTGTGTCCTATTCTTTCTTTCCACAACGACATTCTGTTGAGGGGTCTTTGGAGTTGAAAATTGTCTTTTAACTCCATGAGTTTCACAAAACTCATTGAATTTGTTTGAGGTAAAATATCCTTTGTGTCTTTGATGAAGATATCAATTTCAATATTTTGATATTAACTCCCCCTGAGTATATGATCCCTTTTTATTCTAATTTTAGGACTCTCTTTAGGTCATGAGAGAGTTCTTAGAAAATACATTCTTCTTTAGTTCCACAATCATCTTTGGAGGCTTCATTAATTATTGGAATCTTTGTTTATTCTGAATCTTTGTAGTCTTCCATTCTCCTCCACATCTTTCCAGGAGGTACTATGCTTATTAACTTTTCATCTCTTTGTCTCTTGGTTTTTACCTTCCATACATTTTCATGTGTTTCCTTAGACGGATTGCATGTGCTGATTTTGCAATGCTTTGCAAGGTGCCCAACATTGTGACATATGAAACATTTAATAAGTCTTCCATCATTTGAAGTATTTGTGTCTTGTTTCCTTCTCAAACCTTTATCTTTTCCCTTGTTTCTGCAATCAACAACCTTGTGACCAAACTTGTGATAGAAATGACAATATCCATCAAACATTCCTTTATATTTGGGAAATCTTTGATCTTTCTGCTTCACATGTTCCTTCGTCTTCCAACTCTACTATGTAAGAGTCATTAGTTTACATTCTCTAGCTATATGTCCATGGTTATGGCATTTGTAACATTCTACATCATATCTTTGTAGGGATGCAAAGGAGTTATGGTTTCTCTCTTTTGGATTGTTACTTGATGTATATTTCTTATAGAAATGAAACTTTCCATACGATTTGCAATTCAGGGATTTACGTCCAAACTTGTTACAGGAATACCAATAACCCAAAAATATTTGTTGACATCTGCTTGTAATTGGTCTTCTGGACTTTTTCATCATAGGAGAATGAGAAGAATTCTGATGTCTAATAATTCTTCTGCTACACGGGTTTATCGTTGGGAGCATCGGACCGACATTTAACATTTTCAAAATTACTTTGGATGAGGGAGATTGATTTTTTAATGACATGTTCTTGATCATATCCAAGATCTATTTTATTCCCGAGATATCTTTGTAGGCTGAGAATATTATTAAGTGCTTCAATACTTTCCTTAAAATTCTCATTAATAGTCTACTGATCTTTCAGCCTCTCTACTTCTCCCTTGAATTTAGAAACTTCTTTTTTTAATCTTTCGGCCTTTTACATGCTAGCCATCTCTTGTTGTCTTGAGTTGTTCAACTCGTCTTGGTATTTTGCCAATTTTTCTTTCAAGGATTTGTTGTTTCCTCTACATTTTTCAAGTTCCTCAAGAGCACTGCTCAGTTTTCCTTCAAGATCAATTTATGCTACATCCTCTGTAGATCCTTTATCTTCATAAATATTATCACTTTGAGACTCTAGACCCATAAGTAGGACTTTTGTTTCTTCCCTTATGTCATAAGCACTCACGAATTTAGTATTTATATTCATCTTTCCTTCCTCATCCAATTCATCTTCTGAAGCTTGAGTTACTGTCCTCATGAGTATAATTTCTTCATCTTCACTTAACTCTTCATCTTCACTATATTCTATGGAATATAAGGTTTTCTTCTTTTCATTAAATTTCTTCTTGTATATGGTTTTAATATTTTTATATTCCTTATAACTGCAAGTTTCTTCATCATCAATATTTTCTTGTTTTGTTATAACTGCAAGTTTCTTCATCATCAATATTTTCTTGTTTTGGTTAAGAACACATTGAGACTTCTTATTCTTCTTTGAGAACAATAGGGTTTACTTCTGATATCTCTTCAATTGATTAAAGTTTCTCCAATTTGTCCCAGAGTTCTTTAGGTAAGATACACATTTGTCCCAAATTCTCTTTGACAGATTGAGGTAATCCATCTAGTATGGCCTCCATTGCTTTTGAGTTATTTTTATTGGACTCTTTTTGAGATGTAGTCCTTATTCTTTTCGATGGGATGTAGTCAAAGATTTATCCATACACAATATCCCAATGATTATAAGTATACTCTCATTCTTATACTCCATAATGCATATTTTTCTTTATTAAGTGCCAGAGCTCTTTTGGAGGCAATCCCTTCTTGTTGATCCATAGTGGTTTTTAATAGGATATTCCTTCTAATAGTTTAGACTATAGTGAAGGATCCTTCTCTGATACCAATTTTTGGAATATTGGACAATACTGAGAGGGGGGGTGAATCGGTATTGTTAACTTTTAATAATTAAAACTACTTTTAACTTATTCATTAATACACAAGATCAACAATATACACTAAAAAAAACTTTTATCGTGGAAGCCCAATTGGGAAAACCAAAAACACTTTCTATAACTGCAAAATTATATTTACAATTGTTTTTGCAAGAAACAACTTGCTAGAGATTCCAATCCCCAATTTTCTCTGCTTCAACTAAAGAATGCTGCAACACCCTAGTTTCTTCTTGCTACAACAAACAAGGATGCTACAACACCCTGGTTTCTAGACACTACTGGAAGGAGGCTACGACCCCCTATTTTTATCAGCTCCAACTGAAAGGATGCTTCGACACCCTTATTTACCAGCTCCTACTAGAAGGAGGCTACAACCCCCTGCGAGATTGTATCCTTCCCTAGCACCACCCTGCCTCCCTAATATTGCTTTTCATGACTTCAATAACATCTTTTGTTCTTTGTCCTATGATACTAATATTCATATTGAACCCCACAGAGATACTATGTTCTTCTTTTACCTTCAATGGCCTCTTTACTGCTTCAAATCTTCATATTAATCACTCAACAGCTGCACTGTTCTTCTTTTTATTCTCTGGGTTTTGCTCTGCTTTAGGTCTTTGTATTAAAAACAACAGACACTCTATTCTTCTTCTTTGATCTCTATTCTACTCCATATCTTCATATTAAAAATAATAGACACTCTTTTCTTCTTCTTTGGTCTCTATTCTGCTTTAGATATTCATATTAAAACCAACATACACATGTTCTTCTTTATCTTCTTATGTTTCTACTTTAGATCTTTATTTCAAACACACAACAAACACTTATATACTTTTCTTGATGCATGATCTGTCTAGACTCTAGAGGCACCTTCTTCCTTTCGAAACTATGTTTATAAATACCTTTAACACATAGCTCTTCATTCTTGGAAACTTGTGTCTTTTCATTTGAAGATCATACCCTTTCACCAAACACACCTTTTCATTATCGTGTCCTTTCATTAATTAACTCTGTTGTTATACAGTCATGTCTTTTATTAATCATAATAATAATATCTGGTTAATGAATGATATCTTTGCTCCATGATTTTAAATTTCGTTTTAATAATAAATATGTTTCTCAGAATTTATGTTTATATACAATCTTGTCTTTTCTTATTAATCATAACTCTTCAAATATTAATGTTTGCATTCTTCATATTCGTTACTAAATACTCCCTTCAGAATAGATAAAACATTCAATGTCCTCCATCTTCATATTTTCATTTCAGTTACATGTTTCTTCATTTTATTATGCATGAAGGAGTTTTCTGGAAATGTCTAAATTATCTTGCCTTCCACATTTTTTCTCAATTTAGTAGGTTTATATTTCACATGTGTGATAACTAAATGGAGAACTAAGACCATGACTAGATGGGAAGTTCACCAAAGAATAGATTCGTGTCATTGGATGAATTTATTGGCACAAAGACAACATCTGGAGGGAATTTCAAAATTGCCTCTCAGACTTCCTATTTTTAACACTCAGACATGCAAACATACTTTTTCTCAACTTGGCAAACTTATAATTTCATATTCAGATACTGTTTGGAAAACCTGATGATATGATTAGAATCACCAATCAACAATCTAGAGGAACGTACCTTTAGAATAATTTAGTCCATCACATAAGGAAATGACGGGCATTTTACAGAGACTACTTAGGCAGTTTTATAGGCATTTTAGTTAACTGGTGCAAAACAACCTGAAACCCTATTTTGGTAGACTTGTAACTTTGTCAGCAAACACAATTCAAGAGAAATTATACCATGGTCAGATGAACCCATCAACAAGCTACATCTTGGTAGTGTCATATTAATTTTATCATCAATACCCGATACCTGGTGTGCATTTTCCTACATAAATTTTTGCTATTTTTCAAAACAACAAAACAGCCTGAAACCCCATTTTGGTAGACCTGTAACTTTAAATACTCTTAAATAAAATTGAGACCATGTTCATGTAGATACTACAACAATCTATGTCATAACAATAAGGGCAAGCATTTTCCTTAACCTATGAATTATGACGTGTATTTTCCTAGAGCAGTTTTGACTAATTTTCGCATAGTCGATTTCCATATTTTCATCAAATTGCCATACTTTTCCAGAATGATGTCAATTTGCAACAATGACTTTATGATAGTACCAAACCACCAACATGTGAATTTCCAACCTCATCACACATGCCACATCATCACTTCCTTTGTCATTAATGAACTTCTTTGACATCAATGATAACCATACTCAACAGAGGGGAGTTCATTAAAACAAAATTTAACGCATATTTATCTAAACATGGAATTCAACATCAAAAGACTACTCCCTGTACACCTCAACAACATGGGGTAGTTGAAAGGAAGAATCAGACTTCGGTTGAAATGGCTAAATGTATGCTTATTTTAAAAGATTACATAAACGTTTTTGGGTTGAAATTATTTGTTGTGCTAACTATATCTTGAATAGAGTACCTACCAAAGTTGTCTTGTGGGTTACTCCTAAAGAAAAATGGAATGGAAGAAAACATGATATTAGTAACTTTAAGGATTTGACAGTGAATGTTGGACACATATTCCAGATGAAAAATGGAAAATGTTAGAACCCAAGTCTCACAAATGTATTTTCATTAGTTATTGTGACTATTCAAAAGTGTAAATGTTGTTTGATCCATCTACCCAAGGTGTTATCATTAGGCGAGATGTTCAATTCAATGAAGCCTCTCCTCTTCTTGATTCTATTGAAACTCATGCTACCTTTAATGTTCCATCACCTTCTGTTATTCCTATATGTGTCACCCCTTCATCTATTTCTATGCCTACCCTTGATCCTAGTTCATCTTCTTCTTCAAGTAATCTACCTGAATGGTATGAAGATACCAGTATGGTTCCTACCCCTACTTCTCTTCCTATTTGGGCTTGGAAAACTCTTGAATCCAAAAGTTTTGAGATTGGTATTTCTTTTGATACTTGTTGAACCAAATTTGAATTTTCTCTTATGACTAAAGTTTTGGCTACAAATGACCCCTGTACCTATATCCTTTTTTGTCCAATGTCTAATAGCATTAATCTTCTTGGTTAAACTTGCACCTTGCATTGTAATTGATAGTGGAGCAATAACTTTAGCCTCTATCTCATTAAGCTCTTCAACAACAACATGGTTTATGTCAAGGTGGACTATTGTAGATACACACCCCTAGTCAAAAGCTTTCTTACCCTCCTTATATGAGAAACAAAATTTCCTCTTACCATGATTGAATAATCATGTAAACATACAAATAATAGATACAATGCAGAAAAACAAGTAAATATAAACATATGTGGCAACACACAAAAAACTTGATGATAACATAGTTTATGACATCATGTCAAGATACTCTATGATGGAGCGTTATCAATGGTCTACTAAGCAATTGGGAATTATGCAATGCATCAATTGTGCTTCTAGAGATGATAGACGTTGTTTTATAATACTCCATTATAAGCTTCGATTAATGAATGGTCATTGACATGATCATATGCTTAAATTTTGAATGTGTATATCTAATACTAATTCGACTATGATCCAATGATTGAGAAATTATGTGTCTATAAAGTGTTTAATGATCTTGAAAGGTTGTTTTGATAAATTTAATGAGATGTGATCATTGAAAAAATTATAGATTGTATCTTTAAACCTAGATTGTTGATCACATTCAAAGCAAAAACTAAAAATATATGTTTAAGGTGAAAAACAATATCTAGGCTTAATTTTTCTTTGCATAACGAGCTTACTCCATTTAAGTTAATCATAGGGGAGTGCTTTGACATGAAATGAGAGGATGTCCTTCAACCCATGAAAATCACTAGAAGTTTCACTTGACTTTGAGACACCAATGTCGGCGGCAGACGTCCAATAATTTGGCAACAACGTCATGAGAGCTATCATCAGCATGAATCTTTAGTTCATTCAATGCATACTAACACAAGCTCAAATCCACTGGATATTCAATGCACGCAGCCACATTGTTTATCATAAATTATCTCAATCTTTATATGCAAATTGCATATGACAGGGTCCCACTATAAGACCCCTAGTATCTCAATCTTTATATGCAGATTGCATATGACCATTGACAGGGTCCCACCCTAGTTATTAAAGGCATACAATGCCCCAATTACTTTCATACACGTAAGTTTTTTTTTTAATATTTGGAATAAAAAGCCATCCCGTTTTGCCCAAAGAACGAACCTTCTGCTAGGTAATGAAATTAAATTGAGTTGCTTCCTCGACACGTTCAATATTCCCAATTTCTACATACCAAAAAGCCTGAAAATACAGATATAATTTGGAATCGAACTTTTAAATTCTACATATAAATAAATGTGGAATCCAACTGCATTTAGTCATATCAGGCTCTGTTTATTTATGCTCTGTTTGCGAATTCAGTTAGTTTTCTTGCCCTAGCATAGCATATCATAGCATTTGGAGTTGAAGCTGCCGAATTAATCAAGTAAACTGTGAATCGGCTTCTGGACATTGCTGTTAAGCGGCCATGGCGGGGACTGGCGAATCCGGAGAAAGAATGGCAAGGCCTCTGCCGAAGCGGGGCAGTATCAAGAAACGGATATTTTCTTCTGTTAAAGCTTCGATTCTTGCATCGCTGAAAAGGACGGGAACAACTTTTGCCAAAAATTCTGTGGCTGAATCTTCCTGCGGCCATGGAAATGCCACAATAAAGTCCTCTGCGCTGGATTTATTCCGGGATCTGAGCGTTCGAATTGAAGCCCACGTTGTTAGGGTTTTGTTTGTATACCATTTTCTTTTTCAACGAAGAGCTTTTTGCTTAGAGAGCGCGTGCAAGGGAATCCCACTCCCAGGTCCTGCGTTCTGTTGAATTAGAGACTGGAGTTCATTTGGCCTCACTGTAGCACGACTTGGCGGTTAAATTTGAGGTTTTTGGTTCGATCGTTGCCCATTAGTGTCAGTAAGAAGTATACTGTGTGAAGATGAGGGTTTTCAAGTTTAACGTGTTTATTTGTGGTTAAGTATTTGGTTATTGAGGGTAAAAACTAGATTTTTTCCGTGTATAGATATTTTTAAACGGATTAAAACTTTCCATTATGATGGAACGTTTCTTCCAAAGTGATCTTCTTTTTTCCATAATTTAAAGCGTATAATGGAAGGTTTCTTCCAAATTGTTCTTCTGTTTTCCATAATTTAAAGCGTACATTGAAGTTAGGGTTAGAATATACAGAATGTTTATCGAAAAGCATTTTAACTGTTCCAGAATTTCAGGAGGTTGTTATTTCAGCTAGTAGAATAAAGTACAACTAAAAGTCGGTCAATTTGTGATAAAAATTTGTCAAAATTGTTTATGGGAATTGCTATTTCAGCAATTTTAGTAATTGTAATTATAATTTTTTTAACTAATTGGTTGAATTTCAGGAGTTTGTGATTTTGGCCAGTAGTATAAAAGACAACTAAAAGTGGGTAAATTTGTGATAAAAATTTGTCAAAATTGTTTATGGAAATTGTTATTTCAGCAATTTTAGTAATTGTAATTATAATGGTTTTTTTAGGACTAAAACTATCTAAATCACCAAAATTGCAATCTAAACACTCTAAATTAAGATGTCAAGAAAAAGTGATCTGCCTTGGCTATTTTGAGGCGTTTTGTTTTTTTAGCCAAAGGAAAAAAGTCACTCATTGTTATATTATATCGAAGAAACCAGTTACAATAACTAAGGACTTAATAAGCCCTCAATTTGAATCCATAAAATAAAAAGAAACTCTCAGTTCCAGAAAGTATATCAAAAGTAAAACCAGATCTCTGAAAATATATACTGAAGATGTATACCACAGATACTCTGATCACAAAGTATAAGTCCACCTAGTAAAGGAAAAAACCCACAGTTCCAAACCCAAAGACATGTAAGAATAACACCAGTAAGTGTCTTAAAAAAGCAGCTCGTCCTCCATAAATTCTTTTCTTGTAAAGGCAGATGACCAATAAGCAGCTTCAAAGCTGCATTCAAAAGCACATCTGCAATAGTATTATGTTCCCCGTATATATGATTGCACTGGATAGACCCAAAAGAAGAATAGGGAAGTTTAGTTCCACTGTACCAAAAGTCTAATTCTAGAACTCTCAAAACAACATTCTCATTGATCCAATCAATGAGCAACTTGGTTAGAGCTTATACTGCTCAGGATTTCAGACCCATGGTAAAATCCATAAATAAAGGCGTTGTCATTTTGGACTTCATAAATTTATGTGATGATGTGATGTGTGGGAGTGGGTACATTATATTGTTCATTTTACAATGAGTGGTCATTATTTTTAAGATAGTTATTAGACTAGCACATTCATATAGTTTGTTGTTCATTTTATAATGAGTGGTCATTATTTTTAAGATAGTTATTAGGCTAGCACACCCATATAGTTTGTCACTTGTATCAGGTTGATAGGGATCAAATAATTAAGAGATAGATATAGAATGGAAGATAGTTTAGAAAAAACAAAGTATAAACAAAGTATTCCTCGTATTTTTCTAGTTAAATGGGTTCAACTTTGAGTTATCCGTGCCTAGCTACATGTTATCATGGACATTCTAGGTGTTATCCATTTGTCAACTATTAGTTATTTTTCATATTCTTTTTTTTTTTTATCTCACATTCTTTTAGTTATTCTTTGTCTTTTTATCTCACATTCTTCTAGTTATGTGCCATGACCACTTATCCATTTATCAACTAGCTAATAGTTATTTCTTTTATTCATTTTTTTTATAATTGTTTATTTCAAATTTTGAAATATTGCCATAAAATTAATCTAAAGAGTACACTTGTTTCATCCTCATTCGTAAATGAAAAAGCATAGGCTGTAGTCCACCCCAAATCTCAAATAAAATTTATCCACATTATTATTTATATCAAAATCAAAATAATTTTTAAATTATTTATTTAAAAGTTTTGAATTTTTATTTTTAAATTAAAAAATATGAATAAAAAATATGTATTTTCTTCTAGAAGATTATAGATTCACATCTTAAAGAGTCTTTTGCTTTACCAAAAATAAAGTCTCAACTACCAAATATATGTCCTTGCAATCAACTTAAAAATATATTATTATAATTTTTATAGGAAGAAATGGAGGGGAAATTCACTCGCAAAAAGGTGGCCTATTGTAAATTTCCTAGAAGTGGTAATTGTGATAGTTCAAGCCCTTACCCTCCTACCCTCAGGTAATGGGTTTAATTTGATAAACTATGTGAAATGATGCAGTTGTTATTGGATTTAAAGCAACTTAGATTTAAGAGTCTACACGCTAATCCAGTCAGCATTTAACACGTGTAATACTGTGCAACAGAGTGAATAGTGCTCGTCTAATTCTGATATTACTTTTTATTTTTTTTAAACCATTTAACTGACCTGCAGCCTAAGTAAAGTCTAATCATGCCACTTCAGTGGTGGGGATAAATTTATTCCTCAGCCGCACAAATGTTAAAGTCGTTTAGCTTTATTAAGATCATCATTATTATTATAGTTCTTAATATATAAAGACTTTCACGTCATAAAGTCTTATGTGATTGTATGATTGATGAAACCCTTCATATAATAGGACAAGAATCAAGTCATAATTTAACATGTATTTTATCCTTTATAAGGAAAAGGGCCATGGATATCTGATCATGTTAAATTCAAACAAAAATATATATGGAATATTTTGTTGGGTTTTGGATAGAAGTATAATAATATTATTATAAAAATTTATTATATTAGATGTAGTTTAAGTAGTGGGAAGAAATGATGGTTACTTTTATTTATTTATAAGTGTTTAGATTTTATGTTTGAGTCTTTATTTAATGATTTAGATTATACAATTTGGTTGTACCTTGATTTTTTGATTTTGGATTATACAATTTAGAATATTTCAAAAATACCAAATTAATATTGGTTAGACTAAATTTATATTTTGATTTTTTGTTTTATTAATTTAAAAGTAATTTCATATCATTTAAATTTTAAAATTTGTCTTGCTTATAATTATAAAAAGTAAATAATTTCAGTCACAATACAATAAGATGGAATTGTCTCATCTTAGGTTTTGAATTCCTTCTCGTAAATATTAATTTTTTTAAAATTGTTATATGTGTATATTCTTTTTAAAAACATTATTTTTTAAGAATATTATTATTATAATTTTGGATTTTATATCAAATATTATATTAGATTTATATATGGGAACAAATTTTTTAATATTAGATTTTAAAAATTAATATAAATTTATTTTGAAATTGTATTTATTTTTATCTAATTTAAGTTTTACTGGGTATATCAAATTTTAAGAGGAGATAATTAAATTACTATACAATTTTATTTTTATGCTTGAAAAACTTAAAAAAAAAACATTCCTAAATCAGTTATAGTTTTGACATAATGAGAAAAACAAAACCATCTTGGCATGATTATTATTATTGTTTATTAAAATAATTATTAATAAGCATATAATATTTATACTTAAATTATTAATAATAATAAATTTATTATTAGTTAATAATAAATTTATACTTAAATAATTAAGAATAGGTTTGTTATTAGTTAATCTAGATAAAATCTACAAGTTAGTTTCGTAAACAACTAAATGTTTTTAGTTGGAATTTGATAAATTTTAAATTATTTTCATAAAGCTTTATTTTAAACTGAATATTCTTTTTAATTTTTAAAAATGTTTTTGGGAAAATTTATAAATATAATGAAATATAAAAAAGCAATTATAAATATGCTATTTTTATATTATTTAAATGAACATGAAATTATAATCTACGAAAGTTATATGAAAAGAAGAAGACAATTTCATGATGTGTATTGTGGAGTTTTAGGACAATGATTTGTCAAATACATTTCACCACAAAATATTTTGATAAACAATTTTATTAAATTAAGAATGAATTCTAATTCTTTATTACGTTTATAATTGAAAAAGATATAACTCCAATTTTAAGTTCAACTTGGATAAAAATATTGAGTACCTTAAAATAATAATGTTCTTTTTATTGGTTTGATTGTATAGAAAAACGAATGATTTATTGCATGAAGAACTATTGTAATAAATTTTTTAATTTACTTTTAATTGGTTTGATTGCACGGAAAAACGAATGATTTGTTGCATGAAAACTAATGTATTATTTTTTAGATGTGTTTTTATTGATGTGATTGCATAGAAAAAAGAATGACTATGGCCTGAAAAATTATTGTAATAATTTTTTTATGTGTTTTTTATTGGTTTGATTGCATGGAAAAACAGATTGACCTATTTGTCCGACCATTTGCACCGATCGGACGACCGGCAACCGGCAACGTTGGATGTGATAACTCAGAGCCAGGTCGTCCAATTGGTGCAAATAGTCGATTAAGTAGTTTACTCCCTATTGCATCCACAAATGTAATAATTTTTTTAGATGTGTTTTTATTGGTTTGATTGCATGGATTTCGTCTTTTCATTGTGCGGTTGTGTGATTTTAGAGTAACCAAAACTTCAAATTTTATAATTTCTTTGGAATTTTTTAATGGATATTTATTTTAAATGGGATATTATTCGAAGAAACTTTTTAGAATAACCAAAAGTTCAAATTTTATAATTTCTTTGGATTTTTTTAATGGATATTTAATTTAAATGGGATATTATTCGAAGAAACTTGGAACAAATTCTTTCTGTATAAGTATCTTGGTTAAAAGAAATTATTTAGAAGTGTATTGTTGTTCTTAATTTTTTTTAATAAAAAGATTATATTTTAAAATTAAATTATAATTAAAATTTCGAAATAAGTATAAACAAAAAAATTCAAAATAGGAAAAACTGAAATAATTTTTTTATTATTATATAATCAACCATAATTAAAATTTTAAAATAACCATAAACCTAAAAAAATTCAAAAATTGGAAAAAAATGAATAAAATACTCATTAACAATTTAAAGGTGTCTATTGTGAGATAATGACTTGCTCCCATACATTTCATCACAAAAGGTTAGAAATGAAACAACTTATTATTAAAAATTGATAATTATATTTGTATATCTTAATTCTTTAAAACAATTATATTTGAAAAAGATATAAACACTTAACTTATATGGTAATTATAACTTATTTAAAAAACATTATGCTAAAAGTTATTCTAAAGTTTTTATGACCAAGTTGGTCAAGGATGACTGTAATTGAATATTTTATTTATTTTAATAATTAAACGAAGATACACTTATCCAAAGGAGACTCTTGAAAGAGTGTTCGCACACTCACTAGGAGGAATGAGCAGCTGTAGAAGGCTAATTGACAAGTGGCAGCACTAGCATTTCACTTTCTAACTGTTGCAGGAAGAAAAATCCCTCAAAATGTGGTCATGTTCCCTGATAGGAGAAACTAAGAAGGTGGCTCATTTAATTTCAAACTAACCAAAAGACCTAGGCAATTTGATAAATACCATCAAATTGAGAAAGAGGCTCACTACATTCTATTCCAAGTGAATGAACCTTGTGACTGTTGCAAACTGAAAAGTCAGGCACACAAGGGAATTCGATGAGGGGGTAGCTAAAGTGAAATTGTTGAGAGATAAGTATGCTATTGAGTGCTAAGTTGTAGAGATTTTCTATGTGGGTTGTTACACAACATCTTCATCCTAGTGGTTCAGTGAACAGGCTCAGGGGGTCCTAAAGCAAGTGATCTTGGCTGCTTCTAGGAGATGGTTGGGACGAACGATCTCCTTTGGGTTGTTTTAACCCTTATGCAATTATCTAGGTTCTAAGATGATTTGTTTATTATCTGTGATTTTATTCTATATCTGCATCTGGAAGTTTTATGAATGTTGACAGATTTTATAATATAGTAATCGTTAAAATTAGAGCAAGTTAGAAAGATCATCATTTCTGTATATTGTTTATGAAACATGTCCTAGTCTTCTCAGAGTTTAATGACAATTGTACAATAAAGTATTGTTCTAATTACCTATGTTTTTATGCACAAGTTATAAGATCGATATATAGATTTTATTTAAGTTTCATTCATCACAATCATAAAATATGATAACCCATGTTGAGAAGCAACAAATTTATCACCGGGTGATACCATGAAGGTGGGTAACACTTTTTGGCCAAATTTGGCAATGAAAACTTGATGTTTTACTCATGTGCTAGGTAGAAGCCCTGGAAACGCATATATTCCATGTGAATTTCGACTTGTAGTAAAAAACAAATTGTAGAATATTATGTTGGCTTCCCAATAATTTTTTTTTATAAATATTGCAATGTCATTTAATTTGTAAAATTTTGCATTTAATGAACTGTGTCACCTTAAAAATTTGAAGAAGTTAATAAGTGGCTTGTGTCCAACCCCAATAATTCAATCTTACATTAATANTGGCCTGTGCATTTTTACGAAATTTTTGGATGTCTATTTTTTACCCCGTGGATTTTTCTTTGAGTTGCTTCGAAGTTGTTGTCAGGTTTTCTAAGTGTAAGTTTTAGAACTAATTAAAACAAAAAACCCATATAAATGCCAAAATGCATGCATGATACCTCAATGGATAGAGGATTCGGTGATGAATCTATCGGTATGAACTCCACTCAGTTGTGTGCCATAAATGGAAGGGTTTACACCCCTAGAAGACACATAGAAACATTGATTTTTTTGTAAGAGGGATAATTCTCTACTTTTTTCGTCCCTCAATCAAGGTCTAGAGCTCGATCGAGCTCTTAACCAAACCTCAATCGAGGGTTTATTAAACCCTCGATCGAGGTTCTGGGACGTAAAGAATTTCAACATTATTTGATTCAGATTCGGCCAAATCTGCGAATAATAAATCTCATAGAAAATTAAACAAAAAAACAACCATGACATTGCCAGCTTATTCTACCAATAGACCTTTCGTCAATTTACAAACCGCTATGGGGGAAACGGTTTGAGAAATTTATTGTTAAAAGTTTTTTAATGTTCATTAAACTACTTCAAAGCACAAAATAGGACTGGAATGGAGCACTACTGGGGGCAGTGGGTTTCCCCTATATTTTATGTTAAATATTAGTTGTGGAGTAATTGGTGTTATAGATGTGATTGATTGGACTCATAGATGCGATTAATGACATCTATAACCCAATTACTCTGCGACCCATATTCAACAGACAAAGTGAAAAACATTACAGATTTGTTGCCTATTCATAGGCAATTAAAGATGCTCAATCGAGGTCCTTTTTAACCCTCGATCAAGCATTTATTTAACCATTGATCGAGGTCTTGAACTGTTGACTGAGGGTTTATCAGAAGCTCGATCGAGAGTTTAATAAAAGCTCGATCAAGGTTCTAATAAACCCTCGATCGAGGTACCTTTTTTTGTTTTGTCTAATTCGTCTTGCCAAAAATTGTAACCCACCTCCGTGGATGCACCCTACCTCTAGTTTTACCAACATATTTCTCAATCAATTTATTAAGCTGCTAACTAGAGTTCGAAACCCTATCTTTTTTATATATCTTATCACTTTTATAATAGGTTCACATAGATAGAATAATATTATTTGTTCTTCCCAGCTCTCTGTTAGTTCAAGAAACCTTAGAATTAGAGTTAAAGGAAAATTCTTTGTTAACCGAAAATATTAAACTAAAGTTATAAACAGCGTTTTAAGACTCAAAAAAATTTCCATAAGAACCGACTAAAACCGCCACATGGTCTCTTTAACAACAATCAATAGTTTTCTAACTTCTTTATATTAATAAGAAAACTTAAAAACTAAGAATTACAGAACCTCTATTAATCGGCAGTCGTAAGAAAAGGTTTCCCTCTAGAGTATATATATATATATATATATATATATATATATATATATATATGTTATCATTGATATACTCCATTATATCTTCAACTATAACTCTAGCTTAGCCATACGACTTATTCTTCATTTATTTAAGCTAGGGTTTAAACAATAATTGAAAAGATAAATAACTAAACCTTAGCATAATATGCTTTGGAAAAACAAGTTAAATATCGTTTATTTAAACATCGGGTCACCATATCAAACCCTATCGAGGTCGTTTCAACCAAAATAGAAGTTTAAAATCTACTTTTATTAAATCCACATAGATAAAGGCCATAGCTAATAATCTAAACTACCCATCGATTTCTTTACACAGGTTCTACATAAAACAAGTTATCCATTCAGTTGATCTTAGGAATCTCTTACAAATGTCTTACACCGGCCGCAGGTCGTAGGTAGTCCTTGCTTGTAAATTCATTAACATCATTTTCCGTTGAATCCTTGCGGCTCAAAACATTATATATGCATTAAAACCATCAAAATGCAAATGATAACAAAGATAAGATAATATGCATAACATCGTGGCCTCACGGCCTAAAAATCGTAAATTAGAAATCATGATAATAAAACCATTAAGGGGAAATTATGACTGTGCACACAACTTTGTTTGTTTCTCTATCCGTAAATAGCCTTATGACTTCATCCTATACTCAACAAAGGATTTTATAATTCATATACATCTAACACCGAAGAACATTCTTAAACACCACAGAGGCCTAACGGCCCTATCACTACAAAATTAAACTACTGCTTAAACCTTGGAATGCTAGAGATTATAAACTGCCTTCTGGCCTTTACAAGATTACTAGAAAAACAAAATTATAGATAAAAATTGAGACAACATTCAAGAATCAAACGACTGTATATATTTCAACAGAAAATCCCTAATGGGAATGTCTTTATAAAAACAAACATTTACATGTTTGGAGCGACAGTCAAAAGACTGCTCAAACACTCCATAAAAACAAACACTATGTCACTTCTAAGCTAAATAAACACAGTACAGTCCCTTCAAATCCATGGTCGAGGAGGAACTCTTATAACCAAATTATAAATTCCTGAAGGAAGAACCGAAGAGGGTTACAGTTTTTTGTTACAATAGAAAACGTGGGATTTCTCCAACTCAAGAGAATGTGGCCTGGTCACAGAGTAGCAGAGCCTTAATCATCAGAACCACTAAGAGCAAGGGAGGTTAGGTTCCAGATCTTACCAGACCATGCGATGACATTACAAAAACTGGCTCCTTTATCCTTGGACCTCCACAGAATCTCCTGCAACAAACTAGGCAGGGTTAAATTCAATTTAAAGAATGATAAACCATTAGAAACCACAACAAAATAGTAGTATAAACCAAGATAACTTACCTTTAAGGAACTAGACATGGTGTTGACGACCAAGGGAACGATTCAGATAGTCCACCAAGTATACAGAGCTTCAGACCTATGAACCAACAGTTTACAAAACATTATGGTGTCAAATACAAGGTCGAGATTGGGAGGCAGTTAGCCTGCAAGGCCAAGGATGAGGCCTAGAAGCCGAGAGATCTACTCTCCCTCTTTTCTTATGCTATTGCATAGGAAAAAAAAAAACACAATGACCAAACCCATAATGAAAATCAAGGAGCATTAAACCCCTAGGGTTTTTCGAAAAGACATTCATGCATTCCAGCCGAACGCTTAAAATACATCATGTGTCTTGGTACAATGGCACAATGAATTTTTAATCCAATCTCTATAGTATCAAAAACCATCGAACTTACTCCATCAAGGCCATAGATATATTACTTATTTTATACATTTAGTCAAGCACTATGGTGCCATGAAATAGGGGAGTTTGGCCTCCCTTAAGCATAGTTAATCCATTGTTATCTTTATCTAGGCATGGTGTGTTACCTTCTCAAGACAAGCACTATTGTGGTTATGTACCTGCAAAAAGATTGATAGTAGTTTGTGCTAGCCAAATAGCTAAGTAAGACCATGGAAGTCCTTTCTCCTAGCTTCTTAGTAGGGTTAACAAGAAATCCAAAACTTAACCAATAAATACACTAACTATAAATGACTGAAAACAAACATGACATCCTTTCATGAACAAATGGAAAATAAAGTAGTGTCGTCATAATAGTAAGTCACACCATAATATTGTCGTAATGTGTCATGTATGTGCAATGGCTGAACGACTAAAACACAAGTTAAATATTTTATGGATTTAATTATCCTATATAATTGCAATTAGAACTTTATTTTTTTTTCAAATTTTCTTTTTACGAATTTTAGATGTGTTACATGTGGTATCAAAGCAAGTTTCCAAACACTGGGCCTGACGATTGGCTCACTCACATGCAAAAGCATGAAAGAAAATATATTGATCATGTTTTAAAAAATATTTCTGTACAAAAATATAAAATTGTATTTTGCGGGAAATGGAAGGAGTTGAAGCATTTGCTGAAGATGGATCCCACCACAATAACCCAGATAACATTTATGTGGAATTAAATCAGCAACCCTCAGAATTACTTCAAACGGTAAAATATTTAAGAGATGAACTATGCACAATAAAGGAAGATAATGAAAGAATTATAAGAACTCAAGAGGAACTAAATCAAATACTACTAGATAAAATACACACTGGAGGTAAAGATAAAAGAAAGGAACATGAAATTGAATCTGGAACAGTATCATACAAACACAATGGTAAGAAATTAAAATTTTATGACAGTGAAAATAATTTTTCTTCAGGAATTAAAGTAAGGTCGCAGAGAGGAAAGTATAAGTACTCAAATGACACTAATACATTTTGGTGGATTTTTCCACGAAATATTTCCACATTTTGAACATTTTTGGATTAATACTTCATTTTTTTTATATGGTTGATATGGCAATATCGACGTTTTTTAATTTTCAACAAACTTTCATCTCTATATCAATGATATATGTCTATCTTTGCACATCCACCAAACCAATGCCATCTTTCAAGGGCTCTCGGATGTTTACGCATGAGTCAACTCATGCATTTTTGTCCACATCTAACTAAGAAGATATTGCTATTTGCATAACAAAGTGAACTTGTTTTGGGTGAGAAGTGAATTCCAGCCCTCCATTGGTTCATATTCTCGATTCATATTCAAGCCAGCAAGCATGAAGTTGGCACTGAACGTCAAAGCAAAATATTGCTTCTATCTTATGTCCAATCATAGAGAGAAATTCTGAAATGGAAACCCTCAATAATAATAAAATAGATTTGCTTTTTTGCCTCAACTGTTGCATATTTTTTCTTGGGTCTGGGTCTGACTAGCTATGTGCGGTATAGTATTTTATGTATATGACAGAATCCGCCTATACCCTCGCCTTAGGTCATCCATGTGCCCTTATATTTTGCATAGAGACGTTTACACTTATTCATATACAATGTCACCATGGATAAATAGTAATTTCCATGAAACTGACTACCTCATTCCAGTTATCTCTACTACTGTAACCTAGTTACCTATATGATGTCAGCATAGATAATTTTACCTTTTATATTCCAAGTGGTCCATTGATTAAAGTATGCCAGAGAGTGAAATAAAATTGAAAGCCATTTTACAGCTCCTTTGCGGGAGCATGCCAAGCTGTATCACTTAGCACATTTTCTATAGTTGCGACAAGGTTCTTGGTGATTGATTGAGCGCAGATTGAGCTCGGATTTCATTATCAACCATATCCAAAACTAGAGATCAGTCATACTCTGCAACAATCATCTGGCCATAAATTCATAAAAGGTAAGCATGCATCCTTTTTTGGGGGATGCAAACTAACATTGAGGCTCAAAATAACAGTTGTATTCTTCAGGTCATGTGCCTTACGAAAGAATTTAATAACCCTGCAACTCCCTCCTTTTATTTAAACAAGAGTAATTGCAACAAGAGGGTCCAGTGAACAATGACTCTAGCCAATTCATTTATTTTTATAGACCCGATGCTCCACTAAGCTATTGGTCGTTGACACAGTGTTAATTGCTTTCCATAGTAGAAGGACAACTTTCATTTGGACCATTTGGGCCACCTAGTGTTCCAATGCCCAAACTATCAAGGTATCCTTGTGAGTAAATCAAAGGCCATTGCACAACAATTGTTGGCATCAATGAAAACTTCAATCTGTTAGACATAATGCTCATTAAGAGGGCGGGGGGTGTGAATCAATGAGATAAGGCTTCAACTCAATTTCAACTTTTTCTACCAATCTTATCATGCGCGCAGCCATCTTTGTCATCAAGTTTGCTTGTCTATTGTCATGTCACCATCTCCTTGTCATCTTTGCACCAACATCTTTGTCTTGCCCAAATCATCTTCAAATGACCATAGATTGGGTCATTTGACTCTCTAGATGTTCCATGCTTGTCATGATTTCTTTTCAATGTCATTATGCATGTCCTTAGTCATCTCTGTCCTTCATGTCTTGTTCCAATTACACCTTTCCATGTCATCATGCCTAGACACCTCTTCGAATCTGAGTTTGTTATTTATTGTTTTAATGAAATAATCAATTAAAACTTCTTCTAAACATTGCATCTCTCCAATAGTAAGATGCGTCTCTTCAAAACTCCGTCTTAATTCTTTTTATTAAATTTCTGTTTATTTTTCTAAATACATTCCTGTAGCTTCTTATGTAATAAACTCTATTTATTATTTTTCACTAACTTTGCAGGTCCATCTTTTGCATATATGGCCATCATAATGCAAACTAAAAGTATGGATGGATAGCCACCTCAACAAGGATCAGATCCATGTCACCTTTTGAACCTTTTGATACACATGCATTATCTGGAGATCATTTGAAAATAGGATTCCAAACTGTTTAATTTAACACAAAATTGTTTTTAACTTGTAAATTTTTTTTTCTTCTACTTTGGTAGATTGATTTCTCCCTCATGTGATCACCATAAGGAAACCTAAAAGCATGGCTAGATAGCCATTTCAACAATGAACAAGACCATATCACAAGATAAAAATGTTGACACACACACAACCTCTGGCAAGCATTTCAAAATAGCTTCTCAACCTCTTTTGAACATCAAAACATATTTCTTCCCATTTTGGCAGACTCCTATTTCACACGTGTGAACACTCTATGGAGACCTGAAGTCAGGAACAGATGGACAACTTACCAAAGAATGGATCCATGACATTTGATAAATTTACTTGCACAAAGACAGCCCTTGGCAAGCATTTCCAACTGACCTCTCAAACTCCTATTTTTAACATTGTCAATTTTCTTTTGTTCTCACTATGAAAAATATTATTTTTCCTATTTTTGGCAGATTGATATTTTGCATATGATACCATCATAAGACAAGCTGAAGGTATGGATGGATAATCATTTCACCAGGGAATATGACTATGCTACTTGATGAATTTTATCATCAAAATAAACCTTCCTTGCAGGCATTTCAAAATTCCTTTGCAATTTCCTAAATCTAACACATTAATTTTCTTGTGTTCTTGAAATGCAAAATAATATTTTTCTTACTTTTGGCAAATTTATATCTTTGTCATAAAACACTCCATAGGATAATTGAGACCATGATTAGATGAACCCATCAACAAGATATATCCTGACACTGTCATATTATTTTTCTCATAATACTATGAGATAGGGCAGGCATTTCCCTGAGGCCACTGAGGCAGTTTTGCGAGTACTAGAATAGTGCAAAACAACCTAAAACTTTGTTTTGGCAGACAATTATCTTTGTCATCAAACATCTTCTTTGAGAACTAAGACCATGGTCAGATAGAATCTTCAACAAGGTGTAGGATGATAGCTTCAGATAATTTTTATCATACACCTATAAGGTACGACAGGCATTTTCACAAGGCCACATGAGCCAGTTTTTCCAACACTTGGACAATTTTCTTAGTTTGGTCCAATCAGCCTAAAACACTGTTTTGGCAGGTTCATAACTTCTTCAGCTACTTCCAATAAAATTTGAAGACATGGTCAGGTAAGCCAAATATCAATCTACAAGAACCCCATATGGTGCAGGCATTTTCTTCAACACACAATTTGTGGTGGGCATTTTATTAAGGCTACTTGAGCCCATTTTCAAACACTTAGTCATTTTCAGGACTTTCTCCAAAATTTATTCTGAAACCTCATTTTGGCAGATTCAACTTTTTCTTCATACATGCTTAAGGAGATATAATACCATGGTTAGGTAGAAAAACCAACACACTACAAGACCCCCATGTGCTGCGGGAATTTACTCTATTAACCCATGATAATTTAGGGCGGGCATCTTTCTAAGGCTACTTAGCCATTTTTGCTTGCTCTGGCACAAACCTCTGTTTTGGCAGGTCCATAACTTTTCCCTCAGGAACTTTTAGGACAAACTGAAGACATGTTCAGGTAGGAAAAACAACAATCTACAGGAACCCCCATGTGGTGTGGGCATTTATATTATCCTATAAATTATGGCGTGCATTTCTATAAGGAAATTTTTACTAATTTCCCCATAGTAATTTTCCTGTTTTTCACCAAATTACCATATTTTTACAAAATTATTGTCATTAATGTTTCCATCAATGACAATCTTATTCATCACAATATTCGTGTTTTTCTTTATAGAAATTGGTATATAATATATTGCATTTAGAAATATACTTATATCTAATGTATTTGACAAGTTACTGTTTGGTATGGTGTAGGTAAGACAATTACTTGCCACTACAAGGATTTTTCACTATGAATGAAAATGCAAGGAAGCTTGCTCAGTTTAGAGAGACATTAGAGGTGAGGGGAGACGGGAAATTTTATTGCCCTTGCTCTGATTGCAGGGGCTTGGTAGTAGTGGGTAACGATATGATAATTTGGGGATTTTGACTAAGTGTTGAAAAACTGCACTAAAGCAACTGCCTTATGAAAATGACCACCATAATTCATAAGAAGAAGAAAATGCCCACCATGACCTTCCATCCCATAGTTTCTTGAAATATCTACCTGACCATGGCCCTAGTTCTCATAAAACTCCTTGAATAAGAAGATACACGTCTCCCAAAAGAAGGATTTTTGGTCAAATTAGTCAGAATTGCTCTAGGGAAATGCCTGCCATAATTTATGGGTTGAATAAAATGACTGCACCACATGGTCATCATGTAGGTGTATGTTTTTTCTACCTAACAATGTTCTCACATTGGTTTGATAATGCTTGAGGAAGAAGATATGGATCTGCCAAAACAGGGTTTCAGGCATTCTTACACCAAAGTTAAGTAAAATTCCCGCCTAGGGAAACTGAAGATGAGTCTGGGAGTGAAATAAGAATAGGTGTTCTTAGTAAGGTGTAATACATAATCTAGTAGCATTAGTTTAGGTATTGGGTGAAATGAAAAATCCACCTTAGGTTTTTGACAAATTGTCTAAGTATGGAATTATTGGTAAAATCTGCCTAAGTGGCCTCAGGGAAATGCACGCCACCTCTCATAGGATGATGCAAAAAAATATATGAAAATTTTAGGCTCTAGTATGTTGGTTTCTGCATCCAACCATGGTTTCATATTGCCCAAATATTTTCTGAGGGGGAAGAGATAAATCTGCCAAAAGTGCCTCTCCCCTTCATTTGCACTATCCCAGTAAAATGCCCGCCAAGGTTAGATGATGAGGTTGAAGGAGAGAACATTGGCATGTTTGAGTCAGTATGATGTTCCTCACATTGTGGATGTCTCACTCTTCAAGTTTGATGAAAAAAAAAAAATCACCCCGGTGAAAGTGTTAATAAGCAGTTTGAAAGACCACTTTCAAATGCCTGCCAAATGTTGGGTGTATTCCAATAGGTTCATCAATTGGCATAGATTTGTTCTTTGTTGAAATGTATATCCATCCATACTTTCAAGATCACTTACAATGGTCACATATGCAAAATATCAATCTGACAAAAGTAGGAAAAATACTATTTTGTATATTGAGGAACACAACAAAATTGCCTAAGTGTTGAGAATAGGATTTTGAGAGGTCATTTAGAAATACCCGCCAAGGGATGTCCTTGTGAAGATGAATTTATCAAATGTCATGGATCAAAGGCCACCTGGACCAGTTTTCCAACACTTAGCCATGTCCAAGAATTTCTCCAAGGTTTATCCTAAAACCCTATTTTGGCAATCTTATAACTTTCTCCTCAGAAATGATTAAGGAAAAATGAGACCATGGATAGATAGCCAGTTCAATAAGCTATATCATGATATGATGTTGCAGGAATTCTATTCAAACCATGAATTATGGCAGGCATTCTCTTAGAGTAGTTTTGACTACTTTTTCATACTTAGTCAATTTCCAAAGTTTCACAAAGTTGCCATATTTTTCCAGAATGATGTCAGATTACAACAGTGAATTCGTGATAGCACCAGAACACCATTATGTGTCTTTCCAACCACACCATACATGCCACATCATCATACTTTCCATGTCATTACTTCCTTTGTCTTTCACTTAGTTTACCCTGCCATCATGTCTTTGGTTATCTTTTTGTCATTCACTAAACTCCTTTGACATCAATGACAATCACATTCAACTTGTATCATATATTATATAAATAGTTGTAATAACATAAAAATGACATTTTGATTATCATGGACTTGTATGATGTCCCAATTTTCGGTTTCTTATTCTTATATAATAAAATGGGTTCTTCATCTATCATACTCTCTAATGTCACAAAATTTTACGTAATTGATTAAATATATGAATGATGTACATTGTGACTATGAATAAAGGTGTAATCAACGTGCTTATCCAAGCACAATAATTAAGAAATAAAAATAAATATTAATTTAAAAATATATGATTTGTAGATAATTAATTCAAATTTAATTATATGAATGATTTTCATGGTTACAATGAACAAAAGTTTAATTGTCTCTTATATCCAATTGCAACAAATAAATATAAAAAAATTATTATTATAAAAAAATGATTTTCTAATGAGTAATTGAAAATTTGTAAAAATAATAAATAGCATTTGCATATCTGTTGTGTGGAAAATTTCATCAGTGAACCATACGCATTCTATTATTTCAACTAGTTGGTGTAT
>LPNX011233938.1:70999-116372 GCA_001517045.1 Pseudotsuga menziesii
AAAATTTATATTTTTTTTACTACTTCCTTGAATCATATTTAATTGTCAGATTAGTCCTTGGAATGGGTGTTAGGAGCAATCCTTAATTTTTCACTCAACTGGCTGCTCCCCCTATCATGTAGACGTCTTCATTCATTGAGCTCCCCCTAAAATTGAGATGATGAAGAAGAAGACAATGATGATGAATATGATGATGATGATGAAGATGATGACGATGATAATGAAAATGATGATGATGATGAAGATGATGATCATGATAATGGAGATGTTGATGAATTGGATGACAATGATGTTGATGGTGAATATGATGATGAAGATGAAGATGTTGATGATGACGATGGAGAATATGATGATGATGATAAAGATGATGATGGTGATAATGAATACATTGATGATGAAGATGATGATGATAAGGAAGATCATGATGATGATGATGATGAAAAGGATGATGATGATGATGTTATTGATGAAGACGATGGCGATGACGATGACAAGGATGATGATGAGGATAATGATGATGATGATCATCGTCATTGTTTTCGTCATCACCACCATCTTCATCATCTTCAACGTCATCATGATCATCATGATCATCATGATCATCATCGTGTTCGTCCTTGAAGGGACTTATGTATAGGATCTCACTATAAGCAATGCAACCAATACAAATTATGACAAAATCCTAGTTAAATTAAATTAAATTAAAGTAAACTACACTAAATTAAAAACATTGAGTTGTTTAACTATAATTAATTTAAAATGCAACAAAATATAAAATATGCAAATAAAAAAAACCCAAAATAAACTAAACAAAAGATAAATATGCAAAATAAAAAAACAAAACAAAACAAAAATATACAATATGAAAATAAACCAAAAAAAAATGTAGAATTCAAAAACACCCGTGCACTACCTCATTAGCATTCAAAAACACCTGCACATGATATGCTTCGGCTCGCATTTGGGGGTTTTTGATTTCGAACTTTCACTGAAGGATATGGAACAGGATATGATGTTTTTTTTACAGGAAGGGCGGGCAAAGGACTTTTCCTATTAGTGCATCATCCACTCCCTTCGCATGTGAGCCCATGCTTCTAGAACCACCTGCCACACATCCAGAATGACAGAAATGTTTATACCTTCAGTTTTGTTTCCTTCTACGTTTCTCTTGATTACCTATTGTGTTTTTATTTTATTCATGTTTTTTTTCATTGTTGTGGATGTGGTGGAGATGAAATGGCTCAAATCTCCTTGCAAGTATGAAGCAAAAGCTGTCTAGGTGAACTTGGGAAATTCAATGTGAGAAATAAAACCAATAGTTATCGAGGAAAAGGAAGAAGGGAATGAGATATTTTAATGCTGCCATGCCTGTGGTTGCTTGTTGTGAGATATTTTGACAATATGCCTGAATGGAATGTGGTGGTTTTTTGGAGCTATATGATTGCAGGGTATGCTTTGAATGGGAAATATGAAGAGGATCGCAAGATGCATTGGAAAGCATTGATAATGGGGATGAGGCCGAATGATTTTACTTTCTCAATGGTGCTTCTAATTTGTGCAAACATCGCGGCTTATGATCAGGGTAATAAATTTCGTATCCTCACCATAAAATATGGATTTTATTCACATAATTTTGTGGGTATTTATCTAGTTGGCATGTCTGCAAAATGTGGGTTTGTTTCTAGTTTTGTTCATTCCTTTTGGGCATCATGTCAAAATTCCCATGAATTGACAGTTCAAAGCTATTCTATGAATGTTTTAATAGGATATATAAGTGGCTATTGTGTTAATTATAATACAATAACTAGTTCTCTGTGGACTCGACAACCCAATTCTCTTAGGTGCCAAGATAACTCCATGCCATGTTTTTTCTTTAAAGGGCCACCAGGTATTATATTTGGGAGTAATCTATGTTGGTTGTTACCATTTCAGCAACCATTTTGAAAACAAGGTTTTAACAGCCCTATATCAACACACTTCCGCCTGCTGCCTATAGTCTGCAATAAACTGCAATCTGTCAAAATTTGACAGCCCTCCCTACCTACAACCACAGTAAACACCGAACTGAATCAAAGGTTAACTATTAGTTGGATGGTGATATTGTTTAAGAGAGGTAAATAAAGTCTGAAAATTTAAACTATTTGCATAGCTACAAGTTTGGAACATACATTTGGTGGCTGTCCTATATTACTAAGAATCGTGTTCAAAGTTTGGAGTGGTGTGGCTTACATTGAATGCAAAACTAAAAATCTTATACACCTGACATTGGTAAGCTTCACTACTGCTATAAAATTGTCATAATTGGAACTGTCATAATGTATTATTGTTGCTATATTTATATGAGTCCTCATACTTGAATGGAAGGTTATTTGTTGGTTAAATACTGTAATTGAATTATATATGGTTGCACGACTAATGATATCTTGTATTCTAAAGTGCTATTGGATGACCTTGCTACTGATTCCATATATATTGAATTGAATACATGGACTTGATATCATTTACATTTGCATCTATAGGCACTAAATCAACTTAGTATGTCTTCTTCATTCATAGAAGTGATCGATTGAAAGGCACTGGTCACTAATACAATTGTGTAGAAGATATAGTTGTTTTTCCTTGTAATTAAATAGAAAGAAGGTTCCCTGCAACCAAATGCATTTTCCATGGCACTATAGTCCATGGCTAAGTTGTCGGAAAGACCAAAATACGTGCCGTGCCATGAAGATTTTGGTACATAAATGTGTGGTAAAGAATAGAAATGTGTTACCAGTTACCACTATCAGCCATAAAGATAGGTCCAATGGAAACATGTTTCTACAGCTGGAAAATAATTTCCATTCCATACCAATGTCCATACAACATGTTTTATTCTCTACATCGACCTATTTTGACTTGGTTTGACTCGGTTTTTTACTAGACTTGACCAAAAATGCTGGTAAAAGTTGAAATTTCCTCTATATTTCCTTTTCTATCCTTTTACTTAAATTTTTAACATTACCACTAACTTTTCTAGTATGTTTGAGAAAGTTTCCAACCTCATCATACTTAATATGGAGAAAGTAGAATTTCATACTCCATTCAAAATTCAATAGACTTAACAGTTTAAAGGATTTTAGGATTGGCAAGATTACAGTCATTTGATTGGATTCTATCATGTATCAAGGAATGAGATAGGAATTTAATCAAGAGCACCAAGCCCTTTATGTAACTTGATGTTGGTGCCATTGATTGTTGAATTCCTCTATCATGGCCTTAGCAAAAATGTACCCTTCACTCAAGCCAAAATCATTGATTAGGCATGAGATTTTTCGATGATATTTTAAGGCTTGTATTAGGTAGTTTCATCAAAACTGAATGGTGTTAATCGATGTCCTTGGAGGATTGAGGTAGATCCAAAGGCTATATGAGGAGACAGAGGGCGATACTAATGGTGAGGATCCCAATATAAGCAATGGTGGAACTCTTCTTGTCATTTAAATGTTCTTGCTCATTTATTCATAATCCTTTCTTTCAAAGTTCCAATATAATGTTCTATTTATAAATGAGTGGTCACGTTTCCAGTGTGTTTCAATTTTGGAAACACATACTTGTTTCCCGGTATCGTGTAACTTAGGTCCACAACCGTAAATGGAATTGATTTAACTTCATTGCAATTAAATTTGTGGAAATTATTGGAGTTCGGTCACATACAAGCTTGATAGAACCTCCTGGACTTGAATTATTGGAGTTTGAAGCCCGAATGTTCTATAGAAAACTATTTTTGTTTGCTCAGAGTGGTTTTGAGGCTACTGAGCGGAGCTTTGTAGCAATTGTGGAACGCCAGAGCTTGTCTTGAGTTGTACATGCACAATTGCTTTGAGTAATTAGTGATCCATCGACCCCAGCCATATCATTCCCTGTATAAACTAATGAAAACCCGTTGCATGCATCAATTCTTGCAAATTCTAAGTGTAGGCAAGCATTGCGATAGAAGAACACAATATTCCCTCTGCGGTTTGCCGTTTCTTATGTCCAAGATGGTAGAATCTTCTAGCAGGAGGAAAAGAAGCAGCAATGAGGTCTACCTTGGAGTGCTTCCTAAGAACAAACCCAATCCTGAACCTGAGGAGAACAAATTCATGTTCAGGGTTTTTCTTCTTAATGGTTTGAATTTAACTCCAAGATTACACAAACCATGGGTGGGATCGGAATCGGCCAAAGAATCTGATATGGATTCGATACTCATCCCAAGATCAGGAATCGGGGATTCAGAACCCTATCCCTATTTAAACTTAATTATCCTATGTAAAAAGCTTTATATTAGTCAAAACGAGGTGGAAGAATCCGATGAAGAATCTGAGAATCTGATTCGGGTGCGGTTAGGCCTAGGGTCGAATCCAGTAACTATGTTTAACTCTACAGTTGGAGGATGTTGTTAAAAAGATATCGGTCATCGAGTTTGTAAGGAATGTTAGGAGAAAAGCTGAGAAATAAATAATAGAAAAGGGGTCAAGAAAGATCCACTGGGGTCCCCAAGAATATGTGGAAGATGCAATGGGAGAACGAATAAAGATGGAAACATCATATGCAATAATTCTGACAACAAGCCCATGCTCATATCTCTGTAGGTTCATCCTTGAACTTCCTCCCCTAAACTGTTTCTTTAGTTTTTTTATAAGTCAACAAAAATGTATTTATATGTGCGGTACAAAAGAATTCCATGAGCTCCTCAAAGTGCATTCTATTAGAACAAATATTTCCATATCTAAATATTATTTGTTGGAAAGTTTTTTTTTCGTAACTAGGGGAATCGACAACTAGAGATGGGCTGGTACTCGCGTGACACGGGGTCCTGGGATCCATTCCCGCTACCACTATACTCCTAGGTTCCCCACACCCACCACAAGACATGGGACACAGGTAAACCCAGGTGGGATTTGATCTCGTGACCTCCAATTTACAACAAGTGACTTCATAAAAACTAAACCGCCAATGAGCCACATGCATGCGGGCTATTATTTACTAGAAATTTAACAATTCATAGATAACAAAGATTTATTCGGAGTATTTAGGGACATTTTATTCATATAGTAAGACAACATGACTCTTTCCTCAGTTTTTTGTTTTATATTGTTTGATAGGATGCTATTATTAACAGTGTCCACACATTTCCAGTAAAAACCTATTTATATGTGTATTTAATATATTTCTGTCTTAAACTTTAAAATTTGTGTGTTGTTTTCGTTTTAATACAATGGTTAAATAAATCTTGTCGAATCCACATTAGTGAGGCAATGGTATTGTAATATAGCATTTAAATGCGAGTTGATATTTTGGTGGAAAATGTGTGCTAGATAGATTGATTGTTGATTTCCTTCACAGGACATGTGGAATGTGACTCCAGAACCACATCTCTTGGTGAAATTACCCCAAGAACACACTTTCTAGAGAGCATTAGCTGATTTAATTGTATGCCCATTTTTTATTTCATAGAGTATTTTGATATTTTCCATGCCTAGCAAAATGACCACTTGTGTATAGGTCTAGGAATGGATTATTTATTTAATTTATAAATTTAATTTCCAGCCAACACAGTGGTTTTCCATTTATTAGGTCAACTCTTTGCAAGCGGTATGGGCCAATGGACCTGGAAAAAGGCAATTGATAAGGTAAGGGTTCTTGCGTTGCCTACATTCTCCCTAGGCATTAATATTTTATATGACTTGCTTGTACCTGTCATATAATATAACTTTTCAATTTTCATTTCTAGCCTCTTCATCATGCTTCCTATCCAATGTTTGTATAGAAACTTAAAAATATTAGACTTAACCGCCTTTGTTGTGTTCTTGTTGTATCATTTCCTGCTTTTAGCACTCTTATGTTCTCTTTGTGCATTGGCCACCTCTATTTTTTAACCACTTTCTCTCTATCAGAACTGTTTGTTTTTAGCTTTTGGCTCCATTTATTCATCTCTTCTTTAAATTACTATTCAAAATTGTGTTTTATTTTTCATTTTCTATCAAAAGCTTGGAGTTTTTTGTTCCCGTTTATTTTCTACCAAAACAAAATATTGCACGAGAAGCCTTTTTTGGGTGGAAATGGAGGTGCTTTTCCTATCATCCGAGCTTCTTCAAACCTTCTCATGGGGAAGAGGAGTCTCTAGTTTTAAAACCTAGTAAGAACAATTATCCCTTATCCTCCATCTCTGAAGCTACAATTTGTAGTTATATTACAAGTGTATTATGATGGATTTCTTGGTTTGGCATGGGAATATTTCTAGGGGTTGAAACATAGGTATATTTCCATTCTATAGCATTTGCCTTGTAGTAATAATTTTTAGGAATTGCGGCAACATTTCCACCTTGTGGCTTTTGTTTGACAAATATCTAAATTCTAGCTTAGGATTTTCCTATTGAACTTTTCTGAAGTGGATCTAGTTATTAAGGAGCAGATTGGGTTTGAACCATTCAACCCTATCTACTCTTTAATCAATAAATCCTCCATGAGATCTTCAATTGACCCCATCTGCCTAACTTGGATTTGTTAGGAACTAAGCATAGCTTTTATTCCATTTTAAATCTTAATTCATCTTTCATTTTCTGTTTTATAAGATCTGAAAATTTCTGTCATTTACATGTATTAAACCCATCCCTAAAACATCAAATCGCATGGTAGGTTTGCCCTAGTTTGTGGTTGGGAATTACCTTCTGGAAATCTGCTTTGTAGCGCTGATTAAATCTGGTCTAAAACAAAATTAAAAGGTTTATTTACAGGGTTGAAAACTTCATATTAATAAGTGAAATTCCTAGATCTTCCCTAGTTTTAGCCTCATGTGTACCTTATTTCAAATATATCTAAAGGTTAAAACATTATGCTGTCACAAATCTTGGTTGCTGGTTGGAAAAGGCATATCATTTGCAAGTTTGTAGCAACATTTAATTTATTAATTCAGATCTCAAATTTGAGGATATTTTCACATATACACTAATAAATTCTCAAACCCTATTTCTTCACTACTAAAATCCCTTGTAGTATCAACTAGTCCATTGATAGTATCAATCCATTTAACATTTTCTTCTAGAACTAGATATTGTAATTGCAAATAATGCATCTCAATAGAAGCTAGAGCCTAGAACCTACTGCCTTTACATGATAGATACGGTGTTAACAATTTCCATTGCAGATAACATTGTAATACCTGCAACATCTATGATATAGCCCACTTGAATGGTGGTAGAGAGACTTATTGTAATTTTCAGTTTCTGTTATTTTATGCTTGGTTTTTCTTTCTATCATTGTTCTTTTCTATCACCTTTCTGTATTCTTGATAAAAACTTTTGAAGTTTATATGATGCACATTGGACCCAAATGAAACCATACAATTTTCATATGCAAAGAGGGTGTGAATAAGACCATTTTGTAAGGACCCTATTTGGCTATGATGAATAAGTATGGAAATATTGCAAGTAATTAGAAACTGACATGGAAATGTGTACATGAGACCAATATACAATAAATGTTATGTTTTGCATAAGTGCTTACAAAATTTAATCTAGGCATATAATCATGCCACTAGAAATAATTGAATGGGGTAAGTTATCCAAGGTATTGATTTATCGATTGTTGATTCTTGAAGTGTATTTGTGGATTCTCTTGTCCATAGACACAAAAACTCCATGAGACTGCACATCAATCACAAGCACTTATTGAAGATCCAAAACAATGGAAAGGAATGTGCCTTTCCATGGTTTTTTAAATTTTTTTGGAACCTCCAAGCTTCGTGGCAATATCGATGAACTTTCGTCACAGGTATTACAAAACCGCTAAAACCCCAGGTGGCTTTCCACGAATACCGTCACTATAGCGATGCAGTTTCGTGGCAAAATCACTGTTCAACTTGCAGATTTCATCTATAGAGTTTGGTTTTCTACGATTCTACGTGGAATAAATTTTTGTTCAAATTCTAGAATTCGTTGATAGAGAGACAAACGTTCGTTGAAATTGTTCCATGGTTTTGCATGGAAACAAAATTATTCCTAGTAGTTTTGGGCCATATTTTCGTCATTATAGGAACGACAATTTTGTCGATAGTGCAACGAAACATAGAAAATGAATTAAAAAAATCAATTTCAAGGACACCGTATAGAATACATGTGGTAGTCAGTTTTCATCTCTATATCGATGGCGTATAAAGTTCATCGTTATAGCGACGAAATAAGTGCCATGAAACATCATGACCATTATTGTCGCAATTGAGACGAAAAAATGTGGAAATAACAATGAAAAACAATCACAAATTTGCTCATATGTATTAGTGAACTAAATTTTACCCTAAACAAGTTGGCCCCACGAAACTGTCAAGGCCGACTTCACCTAGGAAGACTCAAAATAATATTTTATATTATTCATTAGGGTAGTAATGACTTGACTTACAATGGAGGATTTACCTCATGACTCCATGATTACCAATTACAATAGTGACACCCTGGCGAAGAAATAATAACATCTCCCTTGGGTTACATCAGTAAAATATATTTGGAATATCCTTTGAATTTACAATATTCAACACATATCAAAACTATTACAAGAAAACCAACAATGAAAATTGCTAATAGAGTTTTATGGAACCTTCACAGACTTTAAAATAGTCATCAAATTATTCAAAATGACAAATTCACCAACAACTCTTTTAGATAAGTGATTAGCTAGTATATTGCATCTACAGGGAATTTAGTGTATCCCTACCTAGTTATTAACAATAGCGGAGCTTGAATGCAAAGTTCTAATTACTATTCATTACAAGGAAAACACCCTTTTGTGGGGATTTTTGCATAAAATCTAACACAAGTTACTACCAAAGGTGGGAGACCTGAGGTTGTAACATGCTTTTATTTTTGGTAATCTTCAATTGTAATATTGCATTGGTTTATCCACATATAGGTTTCTGTAGTGTAGAAAAATATCACACACACTGAACATCAAAATACCTCACCACTAGAGGAAATAATATGTTTATTTGTATATTATGAAATCACACAAAGGTGCATATAACATGAAATAATTCATCGAGTCATTAAAATGTACAATGCACTTAGTTTAGTGAAATAGTTATTAACAAATATATGTTTTTATATTGAAAAAAAATCCAAAACTAAATGGTATGTTAAATGGATGTGCATGCATTACTGTGTCTTCATACATGACACATCAAATTCAAATGTTTGTACAACTAAACTGGTGCACTATAGATGATATAGTGTACCAGTGGATCTCATTCCATTAAGCATTGATGCATATGGAATATTTAATAATATAATATAGGTATTTCATTTCAACAAAATTATTAAATTATCAAATGCATTTAGTGGCCCAAAACATATTGGTACTTAGGTATGTACAATGCACTATTAAGTTTCATTATTTGAAATACAATATAGTTTTTAATTTTTATTTTAAATTCCATGAACATCCTAATTCATTGCAATGTCATAACTACACCAAGATAGGTATTTTTGAATTGATTCCATTGCACTTTAGTATTAACAATGCATCAATGAGCCATATTATTGGGTGTACTAAGGTGGGGTAAGAAAAATCAAATAATAATTCCATTTGTAGTTTGATTTTAGTAATTAAGACCATAGAAACACCACTGGTTAACTTCATTGTATGACAAACCTATCGTCAGTGTTCTTGGTTGTCACCTTCCACCCTCCCTTTGATTCACCAATGGATTTGGAACATTTTCAAATTTTGAAAAATGATCCCAAAGATTTTTCCCTTGTCTACATGTAAACCATGCCTCCTCATTGAACAATATATCATCAAGTAAAGTATTTGTAGTCTCTTCATTTGAATTTTTATGGATTAAAATTTAAAATTTACTTTTCATTTTCCTTTGTTTATAGTTTTGTGTGGTGCATTCAATCTGTTCAACTTGCTCTTGAATCTGATGTGCGCCCTCTCTATTTATAGAGTGCATTAACACGTCATACCATCTCTTGCGTGTTCTTGTTTAACAACACACCAGTAAGTGGGGAAATAAAAAAACCCCATGCAGTTAATCTTTGCTATTTATTACATGCATAAACATCATTAATGGTACTTCCTACTATTAGAAATGCACTCATAAAATGCACAAATATGCCATACACATGTGGTCATGCAGTTTGTTGTATGATATATGTGCACTTCATACAGTGCATACCATCATTATAAATGCATTATTCATAGTTTTCCATGTGGAAGCATGCATATTGGCACACTTTGGGATGTAGGGAGGCACTAATGATCTTGCATCTATATATATTAAATGCACTGTTAATACCTAGAATTTAACTTTTTTTTCAAGTTAATCAATTTGATTCAGAGTGTACGAACAGTCTATATGTGGTGTGCCTATTTATGTGAGGTTTATCTATCACATCTTATAATATATATAATCATCATTAGCAATGCTTCATTAGCAATGATTCCTTATATTAGACATGCACCAATAAAACATAGAAATATATTGTACACACATGGTTGTGTACTGGTGCATTTTATGATATATATGTTCATTATAAACAAACCATTTAAAGTGTTGCATGTTGGTTTGCATATATCGAAGTGCATTAAAATGTGTGGATTCACCACAGATGAAGTTACATATATATCAAGCACACCACTAATATTAAGTTCAATGACGATCATTGTGTACAACATTGTGGTGCAGCTATAAATAATTACAATACCTTATATATTTTTCAACACCACTAGTAATGCATTCTATTATCAAAGGTTTATCAATAGTTTCAGGTAAGTCTTTTGAAAAAATAAAAATAATTTCAAATTTTAATAAATAAAAATGGTAATGTGTGTGTCTATAATGACAATTGTATGTGAATAAGAGATGATAACGACAATAGGAGTAGGAGAAATAGTAACAATGGGTTAACCCATACATTTTTTTTATGGGGGTGAGAGTCTTAGGAGAGGGACACGATTTCATAGCCATGTTGTTGTTAGGGAAAATTGTTCCTCTCGTTGGGGTGATACCACTAACATACTAGGGTTGAAATATATAGACTGAAGAAAATACTAACATGAATCAAGCATGATATACTTAATATAAAACACATTTTTAAAGATAGGGAATGAGTACCTTCTTTATGAAGGATGATCCAAGCTTGGACTTCTTCTAAAACCAATCTCCAAATATTTTCTTCAAGACTTGCAACAAAAAATGCCTTCCTCAAACATCTTTGATAGACATGAATATGAAACATATACAATAAACATGCAAATACTCAAAATATGCATCACTTCTCATGAAGACAAATTCTACATAGAAAATTCTACACATAATTGGTGGGAAACGAAAATCTCTTTTATTAATCAAGAAAATTGCACCAAGTACATATCACCTTGGTTTGAATAGGAACATCTGAAACTGAGACCCAAGTTTCTTTTCTCCTCAACCTGGCAGAATTTATCCATCATAACCGTGTGGTAGGTGTATTCCTTCCCTCCTCATAGCCTCTCCCTTGTATTTATGATGAGGATGGGGAGAGAAGTTTCAAGGATAGGGAAGTTGGAGAAGGTGGGGAGGTTACGAGAACTACCTCAACCACATTTTAATTAATCTCTTTTTTTATTTTAACCATTTTTAAGGGACATGCTAGTGGAACAAGAGAAACTAGAAAACGATATGCTAGTTTCCTTCATGCAACCCATGTGTGCAAATTTTCAAGGATAAGTTCTAGTGGAACAATAGAAACTAGCATGTAGGACGCATGTCGTTAATTTTGCATATGCATGTATGCCCCAAACTAATGACAAAAAAGAGTAGGTTCTAGAGTAAATAAGAGGTAATATAGGATATGATTATCTATAATGAATCTAGCTCTTCGATTCATTCAATCCTTTTGTGTGACTTAAAACTCAGTATTGTCACTCAGACGAAGAAGTGTGGATTCAAGGGATAACAATAACATAAACTCATCTTCTCTTGAGGAATGTTCGCCTTCTCAAGTTTTATGAGGAGGATACATCTATTAGGAGGACTGAATTTCTATTGAGGTATCTCATTCACCACTAGGATCATGTTAAGCATGTACTTAGGGTTGGTCTCAATTTATGGTACCAACCCGGAAAGGAAGACGTATACTATATTACTAGGTTTTCCAGAAGATAGGACCATTTTCTACTGTTGGAATATAATAAACCCACTCATAACTTAGGATAAAATAATTAATCATTATTTGATTAATTATTCACCCACTAGCTTAATTAGTTGGCATCCACTTGCACCTTAAGGTCAATGCATGCCATCCATATCCTAGGAATGATTTATTTCTGATTCTGGGTTCATCTAGAATTAGTATACAGGACCTTATAGCAGATTCTACTTTTTTCTGCTTTTTCTGTTTTTCTATGGATAAGATAAAAGCTAGTCAACTAGGAAACTGGGAGCTTTTGTTTCCAACCCATCCTCCATTATTTTCTCTCCATATTCTAGGATTAGCAAGTCTTTCCTTCACTCATCATCACTCACGCATGCTATTGCTAATTCGTGAGGTGCTTGATAGATTGGGAAACTGCTTTAGTCAACTATGGGGTTTATCATAATTAGTAAGCCTACTTTTATGAGCTAGCTTGTGTTGTCTTCATGCAACTCCTTTTTCCTTTATAAGGATGTATTACCTATGTAATTATATCAATTATCATTTATTGATCATTCATTAATGTGTGTTCATTAATTCTTCTTCTTCTCTCATTATGCTAATTCTCTACAATTCTCTGTGAGGTTAATTGTGTGCCTAGATCCTTAGCCAGTTTATGAAATTCCTTATGCCATCAAGGCTTTAGAATTTCCACATCTACATTTCATGATGTAATGAGAAAAATACCGTTCTACTGTAACTTCTCGAAATGTAATATCTGTATCTGGATATTCTCACTGAGTTGTATAATCAACCAATGGAAAATAATTCCATAATCAAAATATAAAATAATATTAAAGATGAATGATGATATATTACAAAGTGAGTTCCATATATATATAAATTGGAAAGGCACTTTGGATACCATTCATGAAAGGATGCGTCATTTTAGAATAATTTACTAATGACTATTTATTAATTATTAATTATGAATATCAATATGTATTAATATTAATAATTAATATTGATATTTAATATATATATATATATATATATAGTTTGTTTGTTGTTATTATTTAAGTTTGTTACATTGCCACTCCCTTAGAAAGGCTTTGTCCTCAAAGCCTTATAATGTTTCTACATCATTTTTTGTGGTGTCACAGCTGACGAAACATGTCGATACAAACTACTAAGAGTTGAGTACAACTTTCGATATGTGGATGAATCAATCCATCCCAAATTGATTTGTTGTGGACTGTTGGCATTCCGTACTGATCTATCATTAGGAGATTTGATCACATTGGTACCACTATCTTTCGACATTTCCCACTTTTTAGAATATCTATTTTTATGGTTGGGGTGTCGATATGGAATTTTCACAATGTCATTGTCTTTTATGAGTGCCATTTTTTTAGCATTGATCTGAGTAGAAAGTTGTGTTTTTGTCTCTTGAGGTTTTAAGGTTTCGTTTTGTATCTTTTCCAACTTGTTTTCTAACTGCATGTTATCATTTTGAAACTTCTTAATCACTTTCTACATGTGATTTTCTGTCATCTTCATACTTCTTAAGTTGTTCCTAAAGATCTTCGTTATGCCTTTTGATACAACGATTTTCTTCCTGTTTGTCTAGAATTTTTCCTTCAATGTCTTCTGTAGATTGTTCTATCTTCCGACTACTTTTCAACTTCTTAATTTTTGTGACTAGTGTCTTGTTATGATTACCTAATCTGAAAATTTCTTCAGAATGGCTTGATAAAACCTTGTTGACTTTTGTCAGTTCTAACTTATGTGTCTTCTTACTGTCATCATACTGCTGCTGGAGTTTTTTTTTTTGCTGTTTATGATGACGTAACTCTGCTTCTTGATTTTCCAACCTCATCCGGACTTGCGCCAATTCAACATCTTTTTCCATGATGAGTTTGTTTAGATTCTTTATTTCTTCTTCTAATTTATTATCGCATCCATATGGTGATTTGTTGTCATTTTTTGACTTTTTGATCTAGTCTTCTAGGTTTTTATTATGAATTTTTAAACATGATATTTCTTTATCCTAATCAGATAACATTTTCTTGTTATCTCTTATGGTTCGTTCTAGTTGTCGATTCTGATTCCATAAGCGGTGCTTCTCATCGTCTTTCCACTCTTTCAACCACTTTTTCGTCTCAACCTCAGCTTGTAGAATTTTATTGATCGCCTTGTATTGTTCTAACTCGTCCACTGTTGTTTGTAGTTGTGCCTTCATTTCTAAATATGTAGTAGCCATTGTTTGTGACTATGTTTCTACTTTACTTTTGTCTTCGTTTCTTCTAGAAGGGTACATACAAAAGCTATAATAATTCTCAATATGTCTCTTTTGGAAAAAAATTCTTCGACTATTTCTTGTTAGGTCAAATAATTTTTTTTTCCAAAAATAATAATTATTATTTTTAATCTTAAGTTATATAAAATAATATATAACCTTCCAAATTCTAGTCCTTGACTTTTATTTTTTTCCAATACTTTTGTAAAATGCAAGTAGATTGGGTGGTTGGGAGGAATAAGTGTTACCTTCCCCACCTAGGTTCAAATCCCACTTGCTTCTTTGTAGTTATTATTATGCACTTTTTATATTCAAACTCAAACCCACTTTAAGAAACCAGGTGTGGTTTCCCTTTTACCCTCTCTTCTTCTTTTTTCCTTTTCCTTTTATCTTTTCTTTTTCTTAACTTTTATTTTTCGCTTATGTTTTTTTTATTCTTTATTTTTCCCTCTTGTTCTTGCTTTGATATCACTGTAACAGTAAAAAAATCGTTTTACTGTAACTTCTTGAAATGTAATATCTGTATCTGGATATTATCATTGAGTTGTATAATCAACCAATGGAAAATAATTCCATATTGGAAATATTAAATAAATATTAAATATGAATTGATGATATATTACAAAGTGAGTGCCATATATATATAATTTGGAAAGGCACTTTGGATACCATCCATGAAAGGATGTGTCATTTTAGAATAGTTTACTAATAACTATTTATTAATTATTAATTATGAATATCAATATGTACTAATATTAATAATTAATATTGATATATATATATATATATATATATTGTTTGTTGTTATTATTTAAGTTTGTTACACATGATCTCTTGCCTAATGTTGTGGGAAATATTCAACTCACATATGTTGAAATATATGTCAATGACGACGTCATTGACCTCAGTTATTTTCAAGTTTCTAGTGGAAAGTTAGATTTACATTCATTTGGTATAGATGATTTTAGGTGCCACTCACATTTGGTCTCAATAGTGTCACATTACACCATTGCGGGGTACCACATTAGTTTCTCTCTATTGTACTATGCATATTCTTTAGTGTAGAGACTTGGATGTATTAGGTGGTTAAACAATATCTTTGTGATACTTTTGTTTATCTATAAACATTATTATCTTATGTTTTAGGGAATGGTGGGATCCCAATTTGATTCATAGTTGTTTTGTTTATTTTTTGAGGGGTTTCCAACCACTAGGTTTTAATTTGACCACCTCTCTCCTAGGTAAAAGTATGATGTGCATATGCACATGTTTCCAAAGGGGGGGCAGTCAAAGTTCTCATGTAGGATTTCTCTAGAGGTACTTCATATGATTTCTAGTGACAATGAATATCATACCTTAGATCTTGTGGAGTAACCATTTGCAGGGATAGACTAGTGATACTGTTCAAAAATACTTTTGATAGAATTTCTATATACATTATTACTTTCAACAAGGTACTTAGCTTACAAGTTCATTTCATTATTAACCCAAGTCTTGTACACTTGTGAGGTATCATGAAAAGTGTATCCAAATATCTAGAAGCAATTATAATTCTAAATACTATCATTCTATTTACCATCTACCCATAAATCCAATTATACTTCTAATCAATAAAAGTTGAATCAAATTGTAGGAAAGCAAGAAATTTATCCTTGAAATAAAGGAACATTCAATCACAATTTGATCCTTAGCTATAGGAGTAGTAGAACACAAGTTCATCGTCACATACACTTTTTTGTAGCATATGAGTCATTAACATTATTGAAAATGAAATTAAACACAATTTATGCAAGAGTGGAATTGGAAACAAACCAAAATAATTAATATAAAAGTAATAACACAACAAATACATCTCTCTATCAGGAGAAACATGTGCAGGGGAGAAAATTATTCTCTATACTTAGGCCTAAAGCAAGCAGTATCTCTAAGAATTCAATCTCTTATGATCATTTGAGATTCTCTTCTTATTCTCTCTCAAACTAGGTATCGCCAAATTTAAAGGATCAAATAGGAGATCATCTACATTATCGATTCTTTGGAATTTTGGTTCAAATTCTACCTATCAAGTTGTTCCATGTTAGACGAGAGAATAAATCACAACAAGATGGTATATCTAATCAAGCATCTCTTCTCCCTAGAGGGGCTATGATAGAAAATGGTACACAAATAATTTATTGGATCCCTTAATACCTTGATCCATGTTGGGCTCAATGCACTCTTTTAACGTTCATGTGAAAATTATTTTGTTCTCTTCCAAGTGGAGATGGAGATACTTATTTGGAAAAAATATGTTACATTAACTACTCTCCATCTCATATGGATTTATTGTTGGCATGTGTGAAGGATAGGGTATCTTCATTTTCCTAAGCCTAAGATTGATTATTTCTAGCTGCATTCTGTAATTTTATGTGGAGATCCTCTAGTTTGTGAGGTTGAGAGTCCTGGAATGTTTGATTTGTATTATGAAGAATTCTCTTCTACTTCCTTTATTCTATGAGAGTGGTATCTAAGTCCGAGGAGAATTGGGATAATTTGGTGTTTCTTGATAATCCATGGGTATCTCTTCTTTCCCCTGTCACTTATTTGGAGAGTTTGGGATGTTAGTTTGAGCTAGAGAATGAGCAACTACCATAGCCCCTATTTCTGAAGATTGGGAGGATATAGGTCCTTTGGTTGTGTCACTTCTGAGTTAAAGCATTTGAAATAACATCTTGTTGATTCTACTTTGGATCATTGTGTGGGAAAGTAGATTGAGGTAATTGATGGGAAAATTGGTGTGTGTCACGTACACGTACCTCATAATCATGTGGAATTAAAAATTTCCTATGGAACCATTATCATTCTTTGAATCACAGGGAATGGTCGTAAAACACTCCTTTACATTCATGTTCTAATACCACACGGTCATTGAATTCTGCATGTAAATTCTCCAAATTCCCACTAGCAGAGAAGAAATATCTCAGGGGAGATTGAATGGTGGAGAAAAATCACAGCGGAGATCGACGATCATCATCTGTTCCACATCTGGAAACAGATCAACGGTTGAGAATCCACCTGAAAAAATCAAAGGTGCGGAAATCCCAAGTTGTGGAATCAGAAAGTTACAAAAATTGTAATCTCACATCCTGCATCCTGCATCCCACATTGGAAACAGATTAACGACAAAGAATAATCCCGCAAGAATCGATGCTGCAGAAAACTTGAGTTGTGGTATCGGGAATTGTGGAAATCGCAATATCGCGATATCACATACCGCATCCCGCATCCCGCATGTCGAATTGACCATTGAAGAAATCGAAATCTACGAAGCCGCAACCCGCATCCCACATCCCACAAGTTGCAGAAAGGTGCGTTGCAGAACAAAAACTGTGAAAAGCCGTAATTCACAAAAATACATCTCCACATCCCGCATCCTGCAAGTTGCAGAAAGGAAATTACGGAGGTCCAATTCTTCCAAAGGATGTCTTCTGCATCCCACATCCTGCCTGTGGAATAAACCATTGTAGAAGAAGGTTTCTGCTTGAAAATTTGACCTGCTACTCATGTCCAACATAAACCATAGGCATCAACCATGATCAACTATATTCCAACCATTAATCAATGGTAGGGCCTTGTCCTTGAGCTCCTTGTCATGATTCCATATAATATTTACATCATATACATTAATGCAAATGGGGTCAAAACCGAGGTGTTACATTCCCCCCCCCTTCAATAGCATTGTCCTCAGTGCTTTATAAAAATTTAACAATTTCTATATGAGCACCGCCCTCAGTGCTCTACAAAACTGAAACAAAATAGATGTGCCAATCGCATGGAATCCTCCATCTCCCACGTAGCTTCTTCCAGACCGTAATGATTCCTTTGCACCTTTATCTGTCCAACGACATGATTTGGAACTCTTACAAGTCCTTGCTTGCATGCGTTTGCACACACCACATGATATTTTTCTGGGTCTTGGGGAATCCTTCTCCTCATCTTGGAACATTTTGAATGCCTTTGGAAACCAACAAAACCTATACCCAAGCCTAAAGCAATCAATCAATTCCCGTGTTAGTATCCACAAGATTTTCCAAATTCATAAATGAATCACATGCACATGTATATCGACATATAATTAATCAAAACAATTTGTTAAGTGAACCGAATACTTATCTTCATACGTGTCTTCTCCTGGTTCCATAGGTATCTGACTTGGATTTATACAACCATGGAATTCACAACCCTGGCCCACCCCATACCCGGGTGTGCATTAAAGAGCAGCCAAATTTCTGCAAGCCTTAGATTACCTGCAAATATCTTTTAATTGAGATCTAGTATCCCTGTCCGAAGCCCAATGCCTCTCTGGGTGCTTAATAGAAGCTATGCTTAAGGCTCAACACTTCCTCCCAGCGCTGACTAATGCTCAGGCGCTTACTTTCTAGGAACCATAACAGATTAAGTCACATGTCAGATTCATTTTCACAGGATTTATTTCTTAACAAGATTCTAAAAATCTCAGCTGAATCATTATGTACATGTGTTTTTATAGAAATTCAACAAAGATGTGCTAAGTAATCAAATACTTATCTGTGTAGAAGTTCATGGTCATGGTCAGTCTAGCTTCAGATCCTAACACTTCCTTGTTGGTTGATGACAACTCTAGTGTACAGGCCTAGTACCATTCCTAGGTGCTCACCAATGCTCAGATGCTTACTTTCCAGACATCATAATACCTAGGGGGTATTCTCTTCACAGAGCCCCCACTCTCATGAAAGTACCCTTATGGCATGAATGTGTGCAGAAAGAAGTCTAACCAGATGTCTTACATCCTAGGAGTCCCTAGTGATGCATACCGGTGCCTAGCTGGCAGGGGGGGAACAGAAGCTATGTACATCCCGTACATCCTTCCATATGAGTCATCTTTTTCAACTGCATCCTGCCGAGAGCTATGTACTCTTGGGGCGGACCACCATCATCTCACCTACATTACATACAAGCATGCATTTTATATGATATGTAATTATAAAAATAATTGTAATTATAGGTTTTCAAACCTATTCCAGGCACATCCCTTCGATAAGCTATGTATCCAGGTACATCCTTCCAATAAGCCATGTACAACCATTACATGTTTTCATCATATCACGTGTATTACATACAAGCATGCAGTTTATATGAGATGTCATTATAAAAATTTAATCCTAGATTTTGAAATCTATTTCATGCCTGGATAAATTTCAAATTGATAGTCAAATCCGAAATTTGAATTCACAATTCTGCTTCCCATATAAAATCAGATTTTGTAACCATGAGATCATCCTCATATTGTTTGGCTTTCACAAGTGGGGAATACTCATCCCTAGCTTACACATGCTACCAAAAACCTGGACATTCACATACAACATGTCTTCTTGACACCATTTAGATCATCCAAACATTTAATAATATTTATTTAACCATCATCAACAAAATTTAAAATCTGAAGTTCAAAATCTGTTATGTTCAAAAGTTAGATTTCAGTCATGAGATCCTTCTCATAGCATATAGCAGTTTCCTGCCTTGGTTTTACCAGACTTCTCTACTCATGTCATTCTACCTGCAGTCTTCAGGAAGGGCCATGGAACCACAAGTTCACCCGCAAGGTTCCTCAGCCCATAGATAAACTCATTTTTTCCTGCAAAATATTCTTCAGTGAACCTCTTGTAGTATCCTGCAAGTGCCACAAAATATTTTACATCTATTAATTTTCTTGGAGTAGGACAACATCTCATGGCCTCAATATTTTCAAGGTCTATAGATATACCTTTATCTGAGATAAGGTGACCCAAATAATGAATTCCATCTTTGTAGAAGTCATAGTTTCCCAGCCTTGCATACAGTTGATGCTTCTTGAGCAATTTCAAGGTCAACCTCAATTGTTCCACATGTTTTTCCTCATCCTTTGAATAACTAGGAATGTCATCAAGGAAAACAAGAACATACTTTCCCAAGTACATGTTGAAAACATTATTCCTGAGGCATATAAATGTAGTTGGTGCATTTGTGAAACCAAATGGTACCACTACCAACTCATAGGATCCATACCTTGCTCTGAAGTTTTTCCTATGAACATATTCATCCTTGATACTTACCTGATGGTAATCAGATCCCAATTCAATTTTGGAAAACACCTTTGCTCCTCTCATTTGATCAAAGAGGTCATCAATCCTAGGAAAATGATACTTGTCCTTCACAGTGACCTTGCTTAACTGTCTATAATCAATACACAACTAAAGTGTATCATATTTCCCCTTCTCAAAACCAACTGGTGCTCCCCACGAGGACACACTTGGCATGGTATGCTTATTTTCCCACAACTCTTATAGTTGCAATTTCAGCTCTAGGATTTCTGGTATTCTCATCCTACAGGGTGTCTAGGACACTGGTGCTGTTCCAGGAACAAGCTAAAAAATAATATTAATATCCTTTGGAGGAATCCCTAGAATTTCTTCAGGAAAATCATTCTTGAATTCTTGTAGCATATGGAATCCCTCCAACCTAGGAGTATCATAATCTGCTTCCTCCAAAACATGAGCTGCATGCACTCTGCAACCTTTTCCATAGAACTTCTTCAACTGCATTGCTGAAGACTTCCCTCTAGAGATCACTTTTGGAAATCCTTTTAGAATCCTTAGATTTCCTTCGTCATCCAAGCACTCAAAAGTCTTGTTGTAACAATCAAGATTTTATCTATGTGCTTCCAACCAATCCATTCCAATTAGGACATCATATGATCCAAGTGGAAGAACATTTATATATTCATAGGTGACTAACCCATCCATAAACAATGGATATTTAATTATCACCTCATTGATCTTCTTCTTAGTTGTAGTGGCTAGTTGGACTAACCATGATCTTCTGTGCTTTGAATTCTTCAAAGGGCACATCTCAACAAATCCAGGGGTAATATAGCTTTGAGTCAATCTAAGGTCAATCAAAACAAAAACTATCTGTTCAATGATCTCACCCTCAAATTCCACCACAGTTGCTTTATGAACTGCCTAGCGGTCTTCTAACACTGCAGAAATTTTAGGAATGATCCCTGCTTCCTGACCCATATTTTTAGCTTCTTGGGTGCTAGAGACTTGACCCTCATTCTTATTCTCAAGTGGACAATTCCTGTGTAGATGGGGTCCTTCACATCCCCAACATTTGAGTGGTTCCTTTATCTTTTCCTTCATTATTCTGGTCGTTTCAGTCACAACTTGTGATGGCTACCTTCGCTGCCTCAGGAGGTGAGAATGTTTAAAACCTTTCTTCCTTGGGTTAAACTTCTCATTCTTCTTGTGGGAATTTTTCCTACTCCCTTCTGCCTCTATTAACCGATTCCCAGAGTTTATCTGTCTTTGGAGATCTTCCACATTCTGCAGCATGGATGTAATCAACTGGTTTTGTTCTACCATAGCTTTGACCAACCTTTTATTTTATTCCTTGCAATCATGTAACTCTGTCCTCGATATTCTTATGGAAACTGCAACATCTAGGAAAATCTCTTGTTCCCCCTTCCCAACAGTCTCAGCTCCATGACGTTGGGTGTTGTAAGCTAGACTTAGATACCTTTCTTCATGTGGACAAATCCGATAAAAATGGGGTCCTCCACATATCCAGCATTTGAGTGGCATTCTTCCCTCTTGTGGGTCTCTTAGATTCCACCCCATAGCATCCTTCCTGTGTCCACAAGGATCCTGTGCATCATCGATGTTGTTATTCTTCTTGGCGCTGATATTCTTTGACCCTCTTGGTCGGACCAAGATCAACTTTTCAAACTGCACTATGACTTTGCAAAATGTGTTAACAACAACATTTTTAGTCAACCTCAGAAATTTGAACAATTACTTACCAACTTCTTATTGTAGGCATGAACGGTCAATATCGTAGTAGAATTTAGATCATGGTCACAGTGCATTTCATTAGGTTGGCTAAGTTTAGCAATTCTACTAAATAACACTCTTTCTTATTGTAGTTTTCTTTCTGCAACCAATTGTCTTGGTACATTTATACTAGTTTTCTTTCTGCAACCAATTGTCTTGGTACATTTATACCAATGCTGCAACTAGCAGTTCTGTCAAATCACAACATGGATGGTCTTTTTCATTTTTATTTGTTGAACTTGGCCCATTTAGGCCCAATGTTGTAACCAATAGCTCTGATACCATTGTCATTCTTTGAATCATAGGGCATGGTTGTGAAACACTCATCCACATTCATGTTTTGATACCACATGGTCATTGAATTTTGCATGTAAATTCTCCAACTTCCCACTAGCAAATAATAAATATCTCAGGGGAGATCAAATGATGGAGAAAAATCATAGCAGAGATTGACGATCATCATCTGTTCCACATCTGGAAACAGATCAACGACTGAGAATACACCTGCAAAAATAAACGATGTGGAAATCCTGAGTCGCGGGATCGTAAAGTTACAAAAATTGCAATCTCACATCCCACATCTCGCATCAAAAACAGATCAACGACGAAGAATAATCCTGCAAGAATCAACGATGCAGAAAACTTGAGTTGCAAGATCGGGAATTGTGGAAATCACGATACCGCGATCCCACATCCCGCATTCCCCATTCTCGCATCCCACATGTGGAATTGACCACTACATAAATCAAAATCTGTGAAGCCTCATCTCTCATCCCGCATCTCGCAAGTTGTAGAAAGGTGCATTGCAAAACTAAAACTACAGAAACCCGTAATTCACAAAAATACATCTTCGCATCCTGCATCATGCATCTCGCAAGTTGTGGAAAGGAAATTGCGGAGGTCCAATTCTACCAAAGGATGTCTTTTGCATCCCGCATCCCGCCTGTGGAATAAACCATTGTAGAAGAATGTTTCTGCTAGAAAAATCAACCTGCTACTCGAAGTATTTGAACAGACTTGGTTGTCTAGGCCAACATCCATCTGGAAACAAAACCCTGCAACTTAGTTTAACAATGCATTGAAGGAAACATGCATAGATGCCTATAATTATAGTTATTCAAAGGAACAATTCATCAATTCAACACATCCAACATGTTCATCATATTCCATCAAGCAATTACAATGCAAGAAATACAGTTGCAGAGATTAACATATACAAGAACACTTATCTTGAGAAGAACTTGTCTCACAACCAGATAGGTCACTGCAACGTTCCACCCAACCATAGGCCAGTGCACTCATCAATCTCTCAGCAACACTGCCACCCCCGAGCTGGGCATGGTTTCCTCAAGGAATAAGGGAACACTAGCAGACTCATACATAGCCAAGGGTGCAACAAAACTCAGCCAAGCCAAATAACAGATGCGTTTATCAGGCTACAAAGGAGATGGAAAGGCTAACTGCTAACCTAGTGAGCTCAACCCTAGAGCTAAGGACACCTGCACAAGATCTATCCTGAATTCTAAAAAATCTACACCCCCAACACAAGGAAGCATCCTCTTCCCTGCTACATAGTCCCTCAGGATATTCCTTCCATTCTAGTGTTGTTCAGGGTGTACAAAGAATAAAACTAGCCCCTTAGATCTGTCTGTGAGGTTCCTTCTCACACTAGTTTTATCAAGCTAGTCCATACCACATTTTCCACTCCCAAACCAAATCATAGACCAAACAATATGTACACACAGTAACCACAATGAGACACAGCAACACAGGCTTCACTTTGATACACAAAGTAACAAGGTCTCATAACACTTTGCAGTTTAGGATGACAATGCAACATAGCAAACAGGGTCTTGGAAAATCAAAAACACTTGCAGAAACATGTAGCAACACCTGCTCACTCTCATTGTGTTTATTCGATCAGGAATAATGACCAACGCATGTGTGAATGATTATGAAAATAACAATCCCTGTGAAAGAAGGATCCAGATCCCTCGAAAACGTCCCCGCAACTCCCCCCAAAAAACATGAGGGAAGATGAATCGTGAATGCATGAGGGAATGGAATACATTTTTGGGTGTTTTCTTTCCCATGCAGTTGAAACACATTCTTCAAGAATGGGTGCTCTTCCTAGTTCAATTTTTTTTCCCATACTCTTCCCATTCCATGCAATAACTACCTCAACCGAATTCTGGCAGAAATAAATGGTTGAGGAAAAATACAAGAAAATGGTAGTTAACAGTTTTGATGGGTTTTCCCCAATGGCTCAAGGTTAAACATTCCCTCCCCCTTATCCTTAGTAAAATCATGCCCCCATCTCATTATTCATTGCATTGACATAGTTGGTTGTGGGATTTTCATTAATTTGCATATTTACATGATGTTTACAAATGTGCTTGACTTAGCACAAAAATCACCGTCATCAACCATGCTCACCTATATTCCAAACATTAATAAATAACAGGGCCTTGTCCTTGAGCTCCTTGTCATGATTCCATATAATATTTACATCATATACATTAATGCAAACAGAGTCAAAACCAGGGTATTACAGTGTGATTCAAGATAACATTCAAAATAGTCATCATCAAATGCATTGGATGAAGGGTCAAATACATGGTTTAATCACAGTTGTTCACGGTTTATCAAATCCCACCCCCACTCCGAATAATTATGTTGATGAACTTGACAAAGATTCTTATTAGGTCAATGACACCCCTCTTTTTTTAATTTTCATCTTGTTGAAGCTAAAAGCATTGTGTGTGATTGTGACGCTCGAGTAAAGATAACTTATTTAATCCTGGCCAAGCATGTTGAGATTATTACGAGTAAGGACTCTAGAATGGAAAACAATTTGGGGAACGACAAAAGCAACGGTAATTTAGTGTCCCTCCCCTAATGTTACTTCTAGCTCAAGTGAGGAGGATGTTATCTCTAGTTCATGATAGGAAGACGAAGAAGATTCGGTTAAATATGTTAACTCTCTTAGTGGAAATTCCAGTTCAGAAACTGAGACTTTATTTCAGGTTTTTTGTGTAACTAGCTCATCTTGGTTTGGTATTTATGCCCCATTTTTTTAAATTACTATGTCAATTTGTTAAGATATACAGTAGTATATAGGCATATTCAGAAAAAATTTAATATTCCACAAACTTTGGAGGATTGTAAAGGGCATCCTTAGAATTGATGGGGTCACTGTTAATTTTTTTTGAATCATAGTTTTGTACTTTGATGCTGGTTTTTCCAGCCTTTTATTATACAAAAATATATGTTTTAGTTAAAATAATAATTTCCTTTCTCTGATAATAGAGTAAGGCACTAGAAGGAGTACAATAGATAAGAACTCAACTCATAACAATATTCTCAAGTTAAAAAATCATATTCAGAATGGACTGAAATAGGATTAGATTTATTTATTTATATGAAAGTATTGCATATAGTATAATAGAATTCAAAATGTTTCTTATATTTTGTTATGAGTTTTCTTTCACAACACTACAAGGAAAAGGACCTGTAGAGAAGGTTATATTGGAGGTTTTTAGTGCTATAATATTGGTCAATATTAAGAAAAAAACATTTGCTTCAACCTTTACCAATGGTACCAGTTTTTTTAGTGGAGGTTATGGAAATTTATTATAGCTAAAAAATATCAGGGGTTGGAGGATTTAGCAGAGGTTTTTTCATTGGTGCTCTTTAAAGAGACAAACACATCATTGCGCTTATACCAAAGATACGTTGGTTCTTTTACACCACAAATGCATAGGTTCACTTATACCAATGATGCATCAGTGCACTTATCCAAAATATGCATTGGTGTACTTATCCAAAAGATGCATTGGTGCACTTATACCTGACATGCACTAGTGCACCTTCACCAAAGAGGAGAACCAATGACAAAAAACAATTTGTTGAGTACATAAATCTTGTGAACATGCAAATAAAGGGAGGTGATTTAATAAATACATGATTATTATAAGGTAGGAATATAATAATTTTGATTTTGAATATTCCAATTATTAGTTCTTACCCTTGGTTATTAATAAATATCTTATTTACAATTTAAAAATCAAATGCTTTCCTAATATTAAACAAAAGTTGTAATTTTGATTGTTTGAAATATAATTTTAGAGTTAAAAGCATATGAAATAAGATAATATCAATAAACAAAAAAATAATATTATAAAAATGTATAATAATTAATATTGAAATGTTAGTGCGTGGGGGGGAACTCAAGTGGTAAAGATGAGAAGTTGTAAATGGTTGTAAATGGAAGGTCACAAGTTCGAAACCCCCCCAAAATTACTCATGTGACATGGTTCGGGCACTATGGATGCACCTCGATGTATATTGCAAGGATTATTTTAAGAACACCCCCAAAATTTATATCTATAATAAATGGGAAAATATCTCTAATATATATGAAAAATTGAAGGTTATTTTATCAATAATATATATATATATATATATAAGCTAATATTTCATTCTATTATATATCCTTTTAAAATATTGGTGAATCTTTCACTAAACTATAAGTTATTGTAAAATCTTGGTGAATATTTCACTGAATTATGAAATATCATAAAAACTTGGCAAATATTTCATCATATTATAAAATATTGTGATGTCTTGGTTAATCTTTTTCTAGGAAGAATTGGATTTTGATTCTGTAGATTACTAAGGTAGTGCAATACAAGAGAATATACCAGAGCTCTAATATCTCAAATCCTAACCCTTAAATGAAAAAATGCATGAATGAGGAGAGGAGGGATTTATTTATACCTTTTACAAGCAGTATTGGGTCACTACCAACTAGAAGTGTTGGTGAAACACAACTACACTAACCAAATTCAAGGAAAGTGGGGACTCCACTTTTTACCTCGTCCCTTAATGGTCCAAGGACATGTGGGGACCCAAACCTTGACATACCAACAAACTGATAGAATTGAACACTTTACAATGTGGAGTGATTATGGAAACCACAAAACATTATTACAATGTGGAGTATTATCGAGACCCAGAACCTTAATATAGTGTATGAATTCCCAATTAGCTTATTTTCCAAATATCTCATTTTTAAGCCACCCTTTAAGAAAAAAATAACCTACTTATCTATTTATAGATATGAATGCCAGTTTTTCCTTTCTTTTGTTGACAATCAAAATATGAACTACGACATTTGATTTATAATTTTTAGAGTTAGTTAGAAACTTGAAATGGTTATTAGAAATAAGAAAACATAGTAATAAGAATAGAAATCACATTAATGCATCATCATGCATATAATTAGAACTACTATGTTAAAGAATATGATCCAACCAGTAGTTGGTAGGTTGTCAAGCATCGACAAATTATAGCACTTCGACTGCATTGCTTGCCTCGAGAGGTCCATCTTGATAGATTCGCCTCGACAGGTCTGCGTCGACAGATTCTCCTTGACAAGTTCTCCTTGACAGGTTTGCCTCGACAGGTCCTCCTCAACGGTTGAACTTCTGAACCATTATAACTTATTTATAACTGCACGTAACGGGTAGTCACCCAAGAATATCAACATCCCATATAAGTGTGCAGACTAATATAATATAGACGAATAATTATGATTCCTCCATATTTCATGGAGAAGAAGTAATAAATTGTTTTGAATTCTTGAATTTTGTTTGTTTGTATACCTTCTGTCAAACTAAGTGTATTTCCTGCCTTGTTGTTCTTTTTATATTCTTTCGCCATAACAAAACTTGACTCATTCACTCGACTGTTGTCCCCATCATTCTTCTAGGCATGACCTGGATCATTGGTATCAGAGCTAGATATTTTCAAGAGATTAAGTTACATAAGCACTTCTATCGAAGTTATTTAACTTATGCATGTTCAAACACGCTCGCAAACTCAGCAACGCAAGAAGACACTTCCTTCGACTTCATAAAATATGGTTGAAGAAGCAGACAATAGACATGCAACTGATGACACATAACAACTCATAGAAAAGCACTGTATCACCAGTGAACCGAAATGTTCACCTAGTTCAATGAAATTCTGATGCAAGTCACTTCAAACTCCGGGGAATCCTCTACTCGACATCACTCCAATAAAATCAACCCCTTCAAAGTGCAAATGAATTTGGACATACCGAATCTTGAAGGAAATATTGAAGCGAAATTCATCAACAATTGGGTACAACAATTGGAATATTACTACGCAGTGAATCAATTCTTAGAAGTAGAAAAGATCACCATTGCATCCTTAAAGATGTCAACCTCTGTACACTGCTGGTAGTAGAATCTATCAACAAATATGGAAACAGAAGAGGACCCCATAGACAAATGGGTAAAAAATTTTGAATCTATTCGAAAGGATTTCTACCTGCCCAAATATCTTGAAAAGTAGTATAACAAGTGGAATCAGCTAGGGAAATGGAAAGACCAATCCGTACAAAATTACATTGACGATTTCTATTGACTCATGGCTAGACTTGGCGTTTAAGAAGAAGAGAAATTGCTTGTCCTCAAGTACATCAACGATTTATTCCTGTACATTCAGCAAGAGATGGAGTTTCTGACTCTTAGCATGCTTACAGATTCATTTCATTATGCCAACAAGGTTGAAGCTAAATAGAAAGGAAAAACATGTTTTGTGAAAAATCCAACAGGTCAAAAAATGACAAGAAGTCACCAGCTGACTCCGACAAGTTCAAGAACCCTTCTCACCTGACTCCACCAAAGCTTGATCATCAAAAGAAGAACTTTTAGAAATACAAGAGGGATCACAACAAACAAGCTCCTACCGAGAAATTGTTGATGTAATTGTAACTTCGAAATGTATTCACTTGTATTTCTTATGTATTGTAACCCGATGTTTATTCCGGGATGTGTCTGTAATGTACTTGAGTCATGTCATGCCCCGATGTTCCTATTGGGAGGTTCTATAATGTAAACAATTCATGTCAAGTCATTTGTGGGTAACCCTCCTATTGGTTAAGGGTTAAATTCCCTGTAGTTATAGGGCACTAGGTTTGTTAGACTCACCTAGTGAATTCGGCCCTAGTAGGGTTTTTTCAAGTCAGGAATTAGTATAAATAGAGAGCTAGCCTCTCTATTTATCACACACTCACTCACACTCAGTTGTAGCGCATAGATGAGGAAGAAGAAGACACTAGGGCTAGGAAGAAAGAGGTTACTGCTGTCGGGATATCATCTTACTGTTTTGGGGTTTTACTTTTGGTGTTGATTCTATCTCTGAGGAAGTTGTGGGGTTTTATCCATTTATGGTTTCCCTGAGGAAAAACACTATGTTCATTGTGTCTTGTGTTTGATTGTTGTTCTTGTTATTCTGTCAGTTAAAATATCCTAATATAATGCTAGCTTAATGTTAAAAATCTAACATGGTATCAGAGCTAACCTGAGAAGAAGACGTTGTGCAGCTGCAGGAACTAGGGCTTCCTACTTGGTGGATATCTCTCCACATATTTTCAGAAAAATAAGGTTGGAATAACTCTCCTCCCTAGGGCACATCTTTCTGTCTAAGCAGAATCCAATTCTGAGCTTTTTCAGTTTTGGACCCGACACTACTGCCGAAAATTAGGGCTTTCCACAGAAGTGGAATTTTTCAGTGATCCCAGGCCTAGATTGATCTCCTCCTCAAAATAGAAGTTTAGATATCAATATCAAATCATTTGGTTGGATAGAACTCCAAAAAAGCAAAACCCTAATCTACTCCAGAACCAGCACTGCAAAATTTCAGCTCCAAATCCAAATCCGACATATTGACCTCGTAAGATCTAAATATTTTGTATTTCCATTTGAGGTTCTTAGTTAATATGTCTCATCATACCAAGCTTGATGAAAATATTAAGGGAGATGATAACTTTCGAGCCTGAAAGTATAGGATCTCCCTAGTCCTGGAAGAAAATGTGTTGGACTCCTATATCAGTGAGGAGGTTCCATTTCTAGAGGGAGATGAGGCTAAGGCCTTACATAAGAAGAAGTTGGTTATGGAAAAGAGGATCATTGCTGATTCAATCAAGGATCACCTCATACCACAGGTGTCCTCCCTAAAGACACCTAAAGCTATGTTTGACTCCCTAACCAAATTGTTTGAAGGAAAGAACATAAACCAGAAGATGACTCTGAGAAACCAACTGAAGAATGTAATGATCCAGAATGCAGAGACCATCCAGTCTTACTTTACAAGAGTCTCTTAGATCAAGGAACAACTGGAAGTAGTAGATGAAGAAGTGGAGAATGTAGAGATTGTAATGACCACCTTGAATGGTCTCCCTAGATCATGGGACTCCTTTATTCAAGGAGTTTGTGCTAGAAAGAAGTTAGTCAAGTTTAGTAGACTATGGGAAGAATTCTCTCAAGAAGAAGCTTGAATAACAGCTTAAGAAGAAAAGATGGGAAGTGAAGATCAAGCTGTCACGGTACACTCCAAGAAAACCAGAAGAAGTTCTCATCCCCCCAGAGGTAAGCCCTTTCATAAAGACAACACTAGTAAAGATTTGTCTAGAATCTGATGTTATACATTTGACGAGAAATGACACTATGCTAGAGAATGTTCTAGAAACAAAAATGTCTCTCACAAGAAGAAGGGAAACAAGAGAAGACATCATGCTCATGCTGCAGAGGATGATGAACCTTCCACAAAGAGAACTATATATGAAAGTGAATATTCTTCAAGTGATGAAGAATATGTTTTGATTTCTTCTCTCATGGGAAACATTACTCATGGAAGCAATGATTGGCTTATAGATAGTGGGGCTTCCAAACATATGACAGGATTCAAGGAATCCTTTGTGAAACTATTAGAACATGAATCACACACAAGGTGAAACTTGGAGATGACTACCAGTATCCAATAAAAGGTAGTGGGGAATCCTCCTATAAGATAGACTCTGGAAAGTCTATGACAATGAAGGAAGTATTGTTTGTACCAGGACTAGAGAAGAACCTTCTCTCCGTATATGCATTAGATGCAAAAGGAATGAGGGTTGCATTTATAGATGGCCAAGCTATCATGTGGCCAAAGGGAAAGACTATCAATGATGCAATTGTGATTGGGGAACAAGAAGGAGGTTTATAAAAATTGAAGGGCCATCCAAAACAAGCCTTGGTCCATGAAACAGTAGATCCAAATGAACTTTGGCATAGAAGGCTTGCACATGTGCATTACAGAGCACTACCACTTGCAAGCAAAGCTATTGAAGGTCTTCTAGAAATTCAAGAAAAACATGATGGGTTCTGCAAAGGATGTGTGAAAGGAAAGAACACAAAGAAGACATTTCCAAGTAGTGAGAACAAAGCAAAAGGAATCTTGGAAATCATCCACTCCGATATATGCGGTCCAATGTCATTAAGTTCATTAAGCGAGTATGTATACAATGTTTCTTTTATTGATGATTTTTCTAGGAAGACATGGATTTACTTCATGAAAAGCAAAGATGAAGTATTCAACAAGTTCAAGGAATTCAAAGCCTTGATCGAAAACCACACTGAAAAGAAGATCAAGACCTTTAGATCAGATAATGGCAGAGAATTCACATCAAATGAATTTAAAGAGTTATGCAAAGACTCGGGGATTAAGAGGGATTTGTCCGCTTCATATAATACACAACATAATCGGATTGCAGAAAGAAACAATAGAACTATCATTGAAGCTGCAAGAGCAATGCTTCATGATCAAGATATTCCTATGCATCTATGGGAATAAGCTGCCAAAACAATGGTGTATGTACATAACCATACTCAACACAAAGTACTCGAGAACAAGACACCTGAAGAAGTCTTTTCCGGTAAGAAACCAGAAGTCAGCCATCTCAAAATATTCGGCTGCCCAATGTACATACACATTCCAAAAGAGAAGAGGACAAAATTAGATCCTTTAGGAAAGAAGGGTATATTTGTGGGATACTCTGAAAGCTCGAAGGCTTACAGAATATACTTCCCAGGATTCAAGAAGATCGACATTAGTAGGCATGTGACATTTGATGAAGACTCAACTTACAACAAATCCAAAAAGAGACATGTTGAAGAAACTGAAGAATTAGAAGCACCCAGAATCATGACACAACCATGAATGAATAAACTCAAGAAGAAGATTGAGAATTTGAAGAACCTGTAGATCCACCTCAGGAGAAGAATCCTCATAAGAGGAAACCTGATTGGGTACGAGAAGCTATCCAAGGTACGAAAAGATATGGGGCTCCAGAAGAGAATCACAGAGAAAGAAAGAGGACCAAATCCTACTCCGGATATGTAGCATTATTATGTGATTTCATCGATAAAGAAGCTTCCAATTATGAATAAGCGGCAGAACGGAAAGAATGGAAGGATGCTATGATCAAAGAGTATCGATCGATCATGAAGAATGATGTTTGGGGTGTTGTCCCAAAACCAGAAGGGAAGTCTATTGTAACTTCCAAATGGATCTACAAGATCAAGCATGCTGCAGATGGTAGCATAGGAAAATATCAAGCAAGATTTGTTTCTCGTGGTTTGTCCCATAAAGAAGGAATAGATTATGAAGAAACTTTTGCACCTATAGCTAGATACACTTCCATCAGATCAGTACTTGCTCTGGCTGCAGTGATGAAGTGGAAGATACACCAAATGGATGTCAAGACTGCTTTCTTGAATGGTGTAGTAGAAGAAGAAGTGTATGTGGAGCAGCCACTCGGTTTTGAGACACATGATAGGGAGACTCATGTGTGTAGATTGAAGAAAGCCTTGTACGGTTTGAAACAAGCACGCAGGACATGGTACGGTAGAATTGACAGCTTTCTATCTAGTTTGGGCTTTACCAAGAGTAAAGAAGATTCCAACCTTTACTACAAGGTTGAAGATGGCGACCCAGTGATGCTCCTACTATATGTAGATGATTTTTTTGTAACAGGTATGGATGGGTCGACTGTTGATACAAAGAGGAAGCTTGTTGCCAAGTTTGAAATGAAGGATTTGGGTATGATGCATTATTTTCTAGGCATGGAGCTGTGGAAGAATGCGGATGGAATCTCCCTCAAATAAGGGAAGTATGTAGTAGAGATCCTGAAGAGGTTTGGGATGATAGACTACAAGGCCATGACCACACCTATGGCATCAAACCAGAAGCTATTGAGTGATTCTTCATCAGAAGCAGTTGATGCTACGATGTATCGTCAGATGATTGGGTCCTTGATGTACCTGACGAACATGAGACCAGATATTTGCTTTGTTTTGAACACCTTGAGCCAGTTCCTGATAGATCCAAGACATGTTCACTTGATTGCTGTAAAGCATATTCTGAGGTACCTGATGGGTACAGTTGATTATGGGATCAAGTATGAGCTGAATCAAAAGATTAACTTGGAGGGTTATGTTGATTCATATTGGGCAGGAAGTGCCATTGATAGGAAGAGCACTTCAGGGAGTTGCTTCAGTATGGGATCAGGTGTGATCTCTTAGTTTAACAAGAAGCAATCTTGTGTGGCACTGAGTATAGCTAAAGCAGAGTATGTCACAGCTTGTTCAGCTAGTTGTGAGGTAGTATGTCTAAGGAAGCTACTGTCTGATTTATTTGATCTCCAGTTGGATGCTACTTGTATTTATTGCGACAACCAGAGTTGTGTGAAGTTGTCGGAGAACCCAGTGTTCCATGACAAGTCGGAGCAGATCGAGATCAAGTATTACTACATCAGGGATATGGTGCAGAGGGGAGCAGTGAAGCTCTAGTATGTTGCGACGGATGAACAGATAGCTGATGTGTTGACGAAACCATTAGCTAGAGTGAAGTTTGAGTACTTTAGGGAGAAGATTGGTGTTCTCCATATCAAGGTACCTTCCAAGGGGAAGTGATGAGTCCATGACCCATTCTGACATGGTGAGAGTATTGGTTCCTTCCATGGTTAGATGTAAGGGCTGAGCCATTCTATCATGGTGAGAGGATTGGTTCCTTCCATGTCAGATATGAGTGTTGGCCATTCTAATATGACTATAGGATTGGTTCCTACACGATCAAATATAAGGGCTATTTCCATTCTTGGAATGGAGGTGCCTAGTCAGTTACTAGGAATACTCAGTCTAGGACTGAGGGCCATTCTGATATGACTGTGAGATGTGTTCTCACATGATCATATGCGAGTGCATGGCCATTCTGATGTGATTGAGGGAGGTGTTCCCACTTGATCAGATATAGGGGCTGTTTCCATTATTTGAATGGAGGCACCTGGTCAGTTACCAGGAATCCTCAGTCTGGGACTGAGATCCATTCTGATGTGATTGAGGGATTGGTTGCCACATGATCAGATGTAAGTGTAGAGCCTTTCCACAGATGATAGTAGGTGTGTCCTATCATGCTGGTGGATATGAGTGTTGGAATTTCCACAGATGATAGTAGGTGTGTCCTATCATGCTGGTGGATGTGAGTGCTGTGCATTTTCATAGATGGTAGTAGGTGTGTCCTACCATGCTGGTGATTGTAAGTGTTGTTCCTTTCCACAGATGGTAGTAGGTGTGTCCCACCATGCCAGTGGATGTGAGTGTTGTGCCTTTCCACAGATGATAGTAGTTGTGTCCTATCATGATGGTGGTTGTAAGTGCTGAGCCTTTTTACAAATGATAGTAGGTGTGTCCTATCATGCTGGTGAATGTGAGTGTTGTGCCTTTTCATAGATGATAATAGGTGTGTCCTATCATGCTAGTGAATGTAAGTGTTGGGCCTTTTTGACATGACTGGATTGGTTCCTATCATGGTCAGATGTGAGTGCTAGGCGTGCCTTTCTGACATGGTGTTGGATGTGTTCCTCTCATGGTCAAATGTAAGTGCTGGGCAGGCCATTCTGACTTAGGGTCAGATATAAGCGCTGAAGAAGACCTACATGGAGGCTAGGCCTACAACCATCATGAAAAAGGGCTGGATCTGTAGAACTTCCTGTGATGAGAAGAATCATGAGATAGCACCCATGATGATCCAGCCGTGATTATCCAGATCGAGTGATGATCCAGATCCAGTGATTGAGTGATGATCCAGATCTAGTGATGATGATCCAGATCGAGTGATGATCTAGATCCGATGATGAAGATGACTTGAAGATGAAGATGAATTGAAGATGAAAAGGACTCTATGATGATCCAGATGATATAGAGAAGAAGACTTGTGCTGATAAATTGTGTCGAGAGAATACCTTCCTAGTTAAGAGGGAGTGTTGATGTAATTGTAACTTCTGAATGTATTCACTTGTATTTCTTATGTATTGTAACCCAATGTTTATTCCAGGATGTGTCTGTAATGTACTTGAGTCATGTCATGCCCTGATGTTCCTATAGGAAGGTTCTATAATGTAAATAAGTCATGTCAAGTCATTATGGGTAACCCTCCTATTGGTTAAGGGTTAAAGTCCCCGTAGTTCCGGGGCACTAGGGTTGTTAGACTCACCTAGTGAATTCGGCCCTAGTAGGGTTTTGTCAAGTCAGGAATTAGTATAAATAGAGAGCTAGCCTCTCTATTTATCACACACTCACTCACACTCAGTTGTAGCGCATAGCTGAGGAAGAAGAAGACACTGGGCTAGGAAGAAAGAGGTTACTACTGTCGGGAGATCATCTTACTATTTTGGGGTTTTACTTTTGGTGTTGATTCTGTCTCTAAGGAAGTTGTGGGGTTTTCTCCATTTATGGTTACCCCAAGGAAAAACACTGTGTTCATTGTCTCTTGTGTTTGATTGTTGTGCTTGTTATTCTATCAGTTAAAAGATCCTAATATAATGCTAGATTAATGTTAAAAATCTAACAGAAATGGTGTGATTATCAACAGACAACTCAACAACTCAAGTGGATTAATTACCTGTAACAATTTCAGTTGGTAATTAAGTATCAGAAAGGAAAATCCAATTCCGCAGCCGATTGTCTCCACAGACCACCCATTAATCTACTATTTACAGTGATGAGTATGCAGGGTTACAACACCAATACTTAGACACAATTGTATTCGGTAGACTATGATTTATCTACAATCTATCAACAACTTCAGACTGAAACATTGTTGACTACCGATTAATTCCTAAAGGACACCTTGCTATACAAGCTTGGACAACTTTGTGTACTGGACGGTGTGTCCTAAATGAACTTCTGTCGATTCTCACACAAGGAAAATGGTACTCTTCTACTAAAGTAGCCAACAAGTTTCCTCACTTGAACGAATACACAATGGAGACCATGGTCTCTTAAGGAAGGAGGAATGATGCAACCAGAAGTTGGTAGGTTGTCAAGAGTTGAACAAGTATAGAAATTCAACTGCTGCTCCTGCCTTGATAGGTCCGTCTCAACAGGCTCTCCTTGATAGGCTTGCCTCGACAGATTCACCTTGACAAGTTCTCCTCGATAGGTTCCCCTCGACAAGACACCTTGATGGTTGAAATTCTGAACCATTATAACTTCATTGTAACTGAACGTAATAGGTAGTCACCCAAGCTTTTTAGCATCCTATATAAGCATGTACACTAATGTAATATAGATTAACAATTCTGATTGCTCCATCTTTCATGGAGAAGAAGTAATAAATTGGTTCGAATTCTTGCATTTTTTCTGTTCATATACTTTCCGTTGACCTAAATGTATTTCCTGCTTTGCTGTTCTTTTTATACACTTATTCCATAACAAAAATTGGCTCATTCAGTCGACTGTTGTCCCCAGCGTGCACCTGGGAACGACCTCGATCAGACTACTTTTTTTTAAATAAACTGAGGAAGTGTTTGTATCCATGTTCTTGAAATTTTTGAAAGGATGCAAAATGTGGTAAAAAAGTTTTATCACCCTCATTGAATGCAAAATACTAGATATAAAATAGCATAATGTCTACATCTCATGTCAAATATGCCATGTACATATATACAATCATGATGGAAATGAATTATCGTGTTCCAACTAAATAATATATTAATCATACATAACTAGATCCATTTCTGGATGATGATAGCAATTACACATCAAATAAATCACCAAAAAACATTTTACTTCTGACTGACCATTACAAAAAAATATATATATCATAAAACAAGTACCGAATCCAACAAATTTAGGCCACAAATAAAATTGATGAACTTTGCAATACGAGTAAAAAAATATACCAGTTATAAACTTCTCAATACAAATAAAAGAATCTACGAGTATAATTTGGACATTTATACATGAATACAACTAAAATAATGATCGTTCCACTATATCCCTGGCATTATAGTCATTGTGCATTCATTTATATTACAAACATCAAAGACATCAACAATAACACACATACAATATGAATGTATACACTCTCATTAACCCCTTAGATCCAATAATAATCGCAGAGCAAGATCCTATTAAAATCACATTTTAAACAATTGGGTCAAATTCAATTTGAATATATAAAAACCATGTGGCGTCTCTCCAACAATATTAGCATCCACCAACAACATATAAATTTAAGTCGATAGTTTAAACATGACAAGGAATAAAATAAATCATATCTTTTGATATCTATAACACTTTCACAAAACCAATACTCCTAGGATATAATAAAACCCTAATAATACCAAATGATCCCTAAGAATCAAGAGTGATTTATTAATTCAACAAGACTCAAAAAAACATCCATGATAAAAAAAAATGATAAAATGTAAATTTAGAGTATAATAATCTATTGTAAATGTGTATAAAAAGGATAAAAGTTTGAGAAAAAGAATACCATGTTAATTATTGGATGAAAGTATGATGTGAGTTTGTAGTCTTTGATAAAGTGCATGTGCACCATTCTCCTTCAAGGCTTTACTTTTCGACAATGGAGATGTTAAGCAGAGATTAAAATTTCAAGAAAAATAAGAATGAAAAGTGGAATCGCATCAACTAGAACCTTTACCCTACAAGCACAATCTGATGTGGGTGAACCATGAATCACTATAGCCTTTATATAGAAACAAATATCCCCTTCTTTTCTATCCAATTCTTGAAATCAAGGGCTGAAATAAGGTATCACAAGAAATGGACTAAAAATATAGGAAAATGCAACCATATTCCTAAATTACAAGGAAAATGGAGGGAGAAATATCCCTTGGGAGCCTCCATTATTGAAAATTGGGGGCGAAAGAGTGATTTCAATAGATTTTCTCTAGAGATTGGGGGCGAAATATAGATTGGAGTGATGTCTTTCTAGGGTTTTTTTTTTTTCATTTTCCTCATTAATATCCAAGAGGTTATTCATTTTGGATTTATTTTTTTTCTAATAAATATTGGGAGAATATATTTTAGTTGGAAAACACTTTCCATATAAGAAAATAGCCCACTAAATTTTTGTAACCCCCCCTTAATATATCCCATGGGATATATATAGCCCCTAAAATTATCTATGGTATAGTTGTAGAGAGACTGGATCCATGGAACCTATTTTGCGTGAATACTATCTCATCCCCCATTGCTGATTTGCCTACAATAAAACCATGGTGAGTTTCAAATCAGTTCATTTACCATTTAATGAGTGGATCTCTTGTTATTACAAAAGCACTCAATTGTTACATGAAAATTGTTTGATGAGATCTCCAAACCCACTCATCCACTAGAGATAATATCCCCAACGTGGAGAATCAATGCTCTCAGACCAAATAAGAGAACTAGTGTACCCATACCTTAAAATAGGACCATTGGTGTACTTATACAAAAAATGAGCACCGGTACGCCTTCACCAAATAGTAGCACTTGTGCACCTTCACTGAAGAGAAGCATCGGTGTGCCTTAACCAAAGAGTAGCACTGTTGCACATTCACCAAAGAGAATCACTAGTGCACTCACATAGAATAGAAGCATTGTATATATAAAATCATTATAATGACATGAAAATAAAATAGTTTTGCACGCATACAAAATCCTTGTTAATATGCAAATAAAAGGAGACGAAAACCCCTATGGATATGCACCCATGATGCACAAAAAGTATCATTTTATTTTCTCAACTTGATCCTCATTTCCTATCCATATATTTTGAATAAAATCCTAAAAAATTCCACAATTAACCTGCACAATAGACAAAAACCCTCAAACCAACAAAAATGAATAACAAAACCAAATATGGAATTAGGAACAATAGTGAGAAATGCAAAATAATAGAAATAAAATAGATAATGGGAAGAAATAAAACAATGAAGATGGGAAAATGGTCTCGTGGATGCAATACTCTTCCTCTCATGTTTCTCTTTTCTAGAACCATGTAAAATGAAGAAATGGAACAAACCCTCCTTTTCCCCTCTTCTTAAGACATTTTCCCCGCTTCTTTCAAAAGTCTAAAAAACATTCTTCTTCCAATAAGTGGGGAAAGCCCATATATTTTGATGTAAAACCCTAAATGGAATTCACCATTGAACTACAAAATATAGGAAAAACCCTCAAACCAACCAAAACAAACAACAAATCCAAATAAGAAATTAGGAACAATAGTGAGAAATGAAAAATAATATAAATATAATAATATAAACAAAATAGATAACAAGAGGAAATGAAATGATGAAGAGGGAAAAAATTGCTTTCTTGGAAACAATACTCTTCCTCTTTCTCTTCTCTCTCATAGAACCATGTGAAATGAAGAAATGAAACAAACCCTCTTTTTTTCCTCTTTTAAAGACATTTTTCCCGCTTCTTTAAAATGTTTAAAAATTCTTCCTTTTTCAATAAGTTTTGAAAAATGACTTACTATTCGAATATTTGATGCTTTTGTTTATTAGAAGAAGCAATTCACCTAGACTATTCAAGGAGCACTGGTGTGCCTACACTATAAAAGGAACATTGATGTTCCTTCACCAAAGAGGAGCACCGACATTGGTGCACCTTGACCAAAGAGGAGCACCGACCCCAATGCGCCATAAACTAAGAGTATCATCGGTGCACCATTTCAAAATTAGAGCAATAATTTGTTTTCTTACAAAAAAATATTGGTTCTCATGGGTCATAGGGCATTGGTGCAGCCACACCTTAAAAAGAGCATTGGTGCACCTTCACCAAAGAAGACCATTGACACCAATGCACCATCACTAATGAGGACCATGGAAAATGGTGTTCCTTATCCAAAGAGGAACATCAATGTGCCATTACAAAAGTGGAGAACCAATATTTTTTGGTGATAAAATCACACCAATTTACATGGTTCATAGAGAACTGGTGCTCCTAATCCAATGATGAGCACCGATCAGCAATTACAAAAAAAAATCACTAGTGCGTGCCTAAACCATGTGAACCACCAGTGCCCTGTAATGGTTTATACACACCGATAAAAACCTTTTCTATTGTAACAAACCCAATCCCCACCTTACCATTTCCATGGAAATGGGGTATACATTTTTTTCCCTTAAACATATTTTAAACTACCAAGATTGTTAGTGCCAATTATTATTTGTCAAATTAAAGTAGAAAAACTCCATATTTATTTATATAATATTAATTTGATATACTATTATGTCATCTAAAGACCAACAAAAATTTTTGTTAGAATAATCAACCCATAGTCACCCCTATTTGACATTAATTAATCGTTTTTGTCTTATTCCTAGATTCCTAGATTCCTCACTATGCTAGTTGGCTTCCATATGCACCTAGAAGTCAACACTTTCTAAAAATGGGTCATGGAGCACTTTAGAATCATGCTGGAAACATTTAAAGCATGTCTGCTTTTATTCCTGGTTTGTAAAAGCGCAGTTCTTCTTTTTCTGAAAGCTTCCTTGCTTTACAACAGTTTTAAGGCAAAAAGGAAAAGCTAGTCTAGGAGTAACTGCCTTGTTTTTTTCCCAAATAGTCCTCCTTCTATTTCTCCAAAAAAAAGAATCGATATGATATATTTTCATCACTTATTATCTAGCCTATCTGATTTATCCAATTCGTGAGCATCTTCATATATTTGGAAAGTCTTTTTTGCACCTATGGGGGATTTGACTAGTTTTAGTAAGCCTCCTTTTTTACCAATTCGAATAGCAACCTTATGCTTTCAAATATATGCTGTAATTATATATTTGAGCATCCTATTACTTCATATGTTTGGATTATGTACACTTATTCAATACAGGATTATGTTATGCTCCAATTTCAGTCTCCTTTTGTGTGAATTTTGCATGTTTGATTAGCAATTTTGTGAGTGTAATTATTCTATCACTTGGGTTCAATTTATACATGGTATCAAACACTTTGTAGATCGATTTATCTCCTTCCAAATTTTTATTGTAGGTTCAACATCACTGACTGGAAGCGCATTCTGTTGACTGGAGGGCATAGTTGCTGATATATGGACCAATCTGAAAGGATCATCTTGACTCCATTCAATTTCTCTGAAAGGAAAGCTGAGATGGAGATATTGTTGATATTGAAAGGTCTCTACAGGGTTACCATGGAAATTGAGGCAGAGCCCAATGTAGCTACAAAGAAAATTAAATGGCACAATAGGAGGGATGAGGCCTATGGTCTTTTGTGCTTGAGCATTTCAAGAGACCTCCTCTTTCATCTTGAATCATTGACATCCTAATGAGGTTTGGGAGAATATTGAAGATATTTTTGGAAATACATATGAGATGATAGGAAATAAAATCAAGAATGAATTGACTCCTTGAGTCCCAGTAGCTTCGAATCATTGCAATTCTACTTTTCCAAGTTTAAGGCCCTTGTTTTGCAGCTAAAATAGTGCGGGATCGAAAAGAAGGAAGAGAAACTAGTCTTGAACATACTCTCAAAGATTGGTCCTAACTATTTAGTATTTGTTTCGACCTTCCATGCCACCAAATTGATAGCTTGAACATGGAATATGCCTAAGATTTTTTAGTTCATGGAATCCCTCACCCATGAACAAGATAAATTGGTAATGATGGGCACCATCAATCCTTCCAAAGACCAAGATTTGGTTGCTGGAGATTCAAAGGTGGATTCAAAAATCAAGAAAAAATATAAAAAGACACTTGAGCAAAAGAGAGACAAGTCAAAGTCTCAAGAGGAGCCCTCAGGCTCCAAGAAGAACTTCCAGAAGAAGAAGAACAAAGGAGAAATGAGCAAGTGCGCATACTGCAGTAAGGGCTATCATCCTGAGATCTCTTGTAGGAAAAATAAAATTGACATGTTGACCCAACTCTTGGAGAAGAACAACATCTACCTTCATGATTGCTCAAAGAAGAGGGAAGGAAGATCAAATTCAAAAGATAAGGAGACAGTACAGGACTTGGTTGCTGGCACCTCAAGATCACCTAGCTTCATTATTGATTCTGGAGCTTCCAGACACATGGTTTCAACAAGAGAGGTCTTCTCCTCTCTTGACATGTCGAAAGGTCCACCATTACTTTTTGGAGATAACTCTCTGACTAACAGTATGGGGAAGGGTATGATTGATCTTGACCATGGTAATTTCAATAATGTGTTGTATGTTCTAGGTCTTGCCTCTAATATCTTGTTAGTGTATCAGATGACTCACACTAGGTCTCCAAAGAAATTCATATTCTCCCCAAATGAAGTTGAAATATTAGATATTTTGAATGGTAAAGTCATAGCAAAAGGTGTTGTGGATCACACTTCGAAGGTATACAAGTTTTCCCTTTTTCTACTATACTCAAACCCCTTTGCTCTTCTCACCCATGATAATGAGGCAAGCAAGATGTGGCATGAGACATTTGGCCATCTTAACTATAAGAATATTTTTTATTCGAGTGACAAATATATGGTCATAGGGTTACCAAAGATCAATTTTTCTAAAGGAGTCTGTCAAGGTTGTATCCTAGGAAAACACCCAGAGCACAAATATGAGAGAGCTAGTCATGAGAGAACCTATGCACCAATTGAGTTAATCCACAGTGACATTGCTGGTCCATTCCCTCATATGTCCGTGATTCAAGCCAAATATGCACTTACCTTCATAGATGACTTTTCCAGGTATTGTTGGGTCTACCTCCTAAAGCACAAGTCTAAAGTTTTTTACCTCTTCAAATTCTTTAGAGCCTTGGTTGAGAACCAGTCTGGGAGGAGACTCAAGATCCTCAGATATGAAAATGGTGGTGAGTATTTAAAGTCTAAGTTCATCCATTATTGTAAAGATGCAGGTATCCATATTCTGTGCATTCTATTCCTTACACACAACATCAAAATGGTGTTGCTAAGAGAAAGAACAAATCACTCAAGGAGATGGCAACTTGCATGATGGAGGCTAAAGATTTTCCACCAAAGTTTTGGGCCGAGGCTATAAATTGTGAATTCTATATCCAGAATAGAGTTCCACATAAGCATATTGATGGTATTACTCTTTTATAATCTTGGAGTGGGCACAAGCCAGATGTGACCCATTTCAGGATTTTTGGCTCAAAGGCTTGGGCTAGAATTCCAACTGAAAAGAGGAAGGATTTGCAACCCAAAAGCCAAGAGTGCCTATTTGTTGGGTATTCTGAAGATTCAAATGGGTACAAGTTGATAAACTTGAGCACTAACATATATTTCATTGAAATAAGTGTTCATTTCGAAGAAGAGCCATTAGCAGTAGTTGAAGTTGGAGAGTCCTCTTCACCACCACAACCACTGATTGTAGGTGAAGAGACTAATGAGTTTATTGATTCTGATATGTATGATAATTATGATTTATTTTCATATCCTAACAGTCCTACAAGACCAAAATTGGTAGCAAGGACCATTCATGCAGCTGGGGAACTAGCTGGAAATCCTAGTGACATTAGGAGGACTAGATCTCAATTTGAGAGTGCCCTTTGTGTGAAATATACACTCTTTACTAAGAATTGTTATTTGATGGTTGAATCTAATCCTCAAACATATGAATATGCAGCACATGATCCAATATGGAAAACAGCCATGAAAGAAGAATTCATCTCGCTCCAGAAGAACAACACATGGGAACTAGTTGATCTTCCCCTGGGGAAAAAGATAGTAAAGTGTAAGTGGGTATTTAAAACTAAGTTTTATGTTGATGGATAACCTTTCAAATATAAGGAAATATTGGTATCCAAGGGCTACTCTCACATACATGGTATTTATTACAATGAGACCTTTGCACTATCGGAAAAGATGGACTCCATAAGGCTAGCTCTAGCCATTGTAGCTTTGAGCCAATGGGAGGTACATCACATGGATGTGAAGCGTGACTTTCTAAATGGAGATATGAATGAATATATTTATATGTAGCAACCAAAAGGTTTGTTTCTAATCCATATTTAGTGTGCAGGTTAAATAAATATTTGTATGGGCTCAAGCAAGCCCCCAGGGATTGGTATGCCAAGATTGATGGATTTCTGCTGTCACTGAGTTTTGTTCGATGCAAGTCTGATATGAATGTATATTTGAAGATGATTCATGTTTCTATAATGATAAAATTTTTATATGTGGATGACCTACTGGTTACAGGAAGTTCAAATAAAGAGATCGCCTCCTTGAAGGATGCAATGAACCATGCATTTTCCATGACATATTTGGGATTGTTGAGACAATTCTTGGGTCTTGAAATTGCTCAATCCCAACATGGAATAAAATTTCATCAGTCCAAGTATGATTCAGATCTTCTCAACAAGTTCAGCATGAAATATTGCGATCCAAGCAAGACTCCATTCCTTTTAGGTGTTAAGCTTGAGGAAGCAAGTTCTTCTCCTTTGGTAAATAATACACTGTATAGACAGTTGATTGGGATTTTGATTTATCTTACACATAATATACCTGGATTATCTTATGCAATTAGTGTGGCTTCAAGATACATGGATCAGCCTCATGAGATCCATTGGAGAGAAGCCAAAAGGATCTTAAACTTTGTTCAAGGAACAATGAATCATGGGATTTTCTATAAAGCAAAATTTGACTTAGAGCTAGTTGGATTTACTGACAGTGATTGGCCAGGTGACAACACAGATCGAAAGTCTACTTCAGGATATGTGTTCATTCTTGTAGAAGGACCAATCAGTTGGTCAATTAAGAACCATAGTTCCATAGCACTCTCATCTACAAAGGTAGCACTACTACATTTCGATCCAAAATCCGACGGTTTTTTCCGACGGCGCGTGGATTTTTTCTTTTAATCGTGCCAAAAATCAGAAAGATAATTTTTTTTTTTGAAAT
>LPNX011233956.1:4785-52731 GCA_001517045.1 Pseudotsuga menziesii
AGAAACAGTATATGAGCAACATCTTATACACCAAGAAAACCTCAACCATGTGAACTATGTTATGTGCTAAGTTGTTTTGTTTGATTCACTATTCATACTTCAAGAACTTATTTCATGTGCCAACAGAACCATATAATCACTCTGAAAGGCGGGGTCGAAAACAACCTGAAGCAGCCTCCATCAAACGCTTATTTGTAGAGAATAGGCCATACTTGATAAGTGGTTGCCGTAGAAATGGACCATGGGCAGATGTGCAGCTCAAAGCACAACCTGGGTTGAAAAGCAACTGTGTAAGGGGTGCATCACTACCCGTGTTAGCATCTGCACATCAGTATTCAAGTATGCCTCAAGTGGATGGTTCCCGAAGTTTTATGTCAGATAAATATGAACACATGCGTGCTACCTTCAGAAAAAGGCTAGCATTTGGTAAGCTGCTTGAAAATTGTTTAAAGATCTTTAGGAAATGCGAATAATGTGCCTTATTGATAAATGATTTTTCTTTTTTAAAAACGCCTACAGACGTCGCTTAACCAACGCTTCTGTAGGCATTTTTATTTTTTAAAAACATTCATAAACGTCGCTTAACCGACGCTCCATATCCCTATCCGTCGCTTAATCGACGTTAATAAATGTCTCTTTTCCGACAGGTATAGTTTCTATCCGTCGCTTAATCGACATGTATCAATGTCGCTTTTCCGACAGTTATAGTTTCTATCCGTCATTTAATCGACGTTTCTAAATCTCTCTTTTCCGACAGTTATAGTCCATATCCGTCGCATAACCGACGGAATATCCTGTCGCTTATACGACAGCCCCAGTTGAATCCGTCGCTTATCCGACGGAACTGCTGTCGCTTTACCGACGGAATGAAGAGTTATTTCATTAAAAAATTTCAGTACTGTCGAAGAAATTCCGTCGCTTAACCGACACTGTAAAATTAAGCGACGGTTACCTATGTGTCGCTTAAGCGACGGTTACCTAGGTGTCGGATCACCGACGAAAAGTTTCCGACGGTTAAAAAAAAATCAAAGTGTCGTTCATGGAACAGAGAAGTGTCGAAAATCCGACATGATAGCCGTCGGATTTTTGGTCAAAATGTAGTAGTGAAATGGCCAGTTCTTCATATTCTAGCTCATTGCATCATGTTCAAAATTCTATGAGTTCTCCCTTTCCATATCCAGTGAGTTCGGGTTTTATTTATATTTTGACTTTTTATTTGAATTTATGTTACTTATCCATGTGAATATGAAATTATATCAATTTGTTCTTTATTGTAGGATCCCAATTCAGGTTTGAGCTCAAATGCACAAGACATTCCACCAGTTCCAAAATGTTGTAATCTCTTATCATGAGTAAGATACCACAAATAGTTCGTAGATGAAAATGGGAAGCTGCTTTACCCCACAAATTGTAACACTCCATCTTCAAGCCTTAATCCTGGTTCATCAATAGTAATTCAGCGTGAGCTAAAACTCTTTTATGACACCCTATTAGTTTGTGGTTGTTCAAAATGTCAAGGGTTGAAGGAGAAACCTCAACTTGTCACACTCATCCATTACACTAATGATATGTTACCCAATGTTGATGGTCTAATACCCCCTACTACAGTAAAGAATCCAATAGGTGATATAAAAAAGACACACATGAAATATTCCCTATGGTCTTTTTTTAAAATGTTGGAAGCCAAAACAACTATGTCTCATCTTAAATTGACGAACCTCTCTGCTTATGTTTAGTCAACTGAAAATTATAGTGATCCAAAGTATGATTTGAATATCAACCAACCCATCTCTTGTGGAAGATCCAAAAAGTTGCATGAGTTAAGAGAAAAAAATTCCAAGTACACGTTGATGTCTGTCCAATTGTTGGAGGGTAGTGATGCTTTCTCCCTTCCTGTGAATTTTCAAAGTAAATATCAAAATTCTTACAACCACACTTTGTATTGTGCTTTCCCTTCTTCTCTACCTATGCCTGATGTTGGGGTCAAATTCTCCTTTTGTGGTAATCGTTTTATGATTGCAAAGTCTAAAATTGATGATGCGAATCGTGGGTTGTTTATACTTTCACATGTACTTGTTCCTCCCAAACAATTGGTAGCACTTATTCCATTTTGTGGTCCTATCTATTCTCGCCATGTTCACTTGAATATTTTTAAATACAAGCATAATATTTCCATGTATAATATGTGCATGAATGGTTATGTTTATGGAAACTTTAACAGGAAGAACATGTTATATATAGATGGTCATCCACACACTCATCGGAATATTGCAGGGTTCATAAATAGTTCTAGGTACTCTTTGTATTTTTTAAATTGTTCATTTGATGAGCACTTCAATGACCAGGAGTTCTTTATGAAAAGAAAAGCGTCAATATTTTTTTTTGTACATGCAATACTAGTTTGTCTCTTGGTGATGAGTTTTTAATAAACTACAAATTCCATAGACCACCAACCGCTCATCGAAGACATCTCACATTGGGAATACCCTTAGATGTTCCATTGGGGTGTAAGACAAAAAAAAATTCATTAATTGTATTTGTCAATTGACAATGGGGGCCATGTTAATGTATTGGTTAGCTTGAAATTATGTTTTAAAAATTGTTAATGTAATTTAGAAATTGAGATTGAAAATGTGTTGCTCCATTTTAAATTCCTATATTTAATGTGGAATTGATGTTAGTTTATCGCTCAATCTAAATGTTTTCTTAATAAATTGTTTCCAACTTATCATTTGGATTGGAAATTATTCTCGTGCTTTTGTATAATTTTTTTTTTGTATAATAATTGATCAAAACGGTCACATTATGCTTACTAAAATCATCAATGTAATGTTCCATATTTTTTAAATCACAATTCTGATGATGAGAAACATGCCTACCATCTTTCGTTGTACCCTAGTACAATGCCAAATCGAGAGAAGGCTGAAAAAAGAGTGCAACTTGGAGAAGAAGCATACCAAGAATAAGTTTAATCCACTTATTCAATTTCCATTGTGTCCATCCTCATCAATTATGAATTCCTACGGTGATAGAAGTTCTTCACATGTTGGAAATGGCGGAAATGAATTATACATTGGTATGTATGATTTATTATGGCAAATGAGTGACATTGATGCAATGTTGTTTCATACATTTTGGGACAATAATTTAGGGGGTGACACTCATATCACAAAATACTTCTTCAAAATCCTTAAAACAGTGAATTCCACACCTCTCTTTGAACCTGACTTGTCAAATTGTACATAGTCGGGGACAATAATGTTATTGTACAAGTTGAAATCAAAGTGTGGCATGTTTGACATGAATTTCCCAGCGATGTTGACTCTAAATGACCATCAACTACATTATATTTTGAGGAACCTTGTTACATAATGATGATTGAAAATGGCCCTATTTTATGAACATCAAATGACATTGTACATTTGTATTTCCCACTAACTATAGATTATTCAAAGATAAGGTACTTCCGAATGATAATTTCTTTCCCGGAAGCTGCAAGGAGGAAAAGGAAATGTTGAAAATGTTGGGTGTTGAGTACATATTATATCATGCATGTCCTAATGATTGTATTCTATATAGAGGTGAATATGAATATTAAGAGATATGTCCAAAATGTGGTCATGATAGGTACAAAGAATCAAATAAAAAGTATGAAGCACATGGTCCTCTTCATAAGATATTGAGGCACATGGCTATAATCCCAAGGATTGAAAGGCTCTTTCATTGCAAATAATTAGCTATGTTGCAGCGATGACATGTATCACATCAAAGTGAGGAAGGAGTATCTTAAATCCCAACAGATTCAATAGCCATGAAGAATATAGAGGATACATGGCCCGATAAATTCAAGGATGAAGTACACAAACTTAGATTGAGAATATACATTGATGGAATCAACCCATATTCCCAACCAAACAACACCTATACTGTTTATCTTGTAGTGGTGATCAATACCATATCCCCCCATGTTTTTTCGTAAAGAATGAACATCTTATGTTGCCTCTGATAGTCCCCGATAGAAGACAAGTGAAGAATATGGATGTTTACCTAAGACCATTGATTAAAGAGTTTAAGGAATTACATGAAGGGTTAAAGGCATATGATGTATTGATACCCATCACATCAGAGAGGAGTATTATGTTGTATGGCATATTACACCACACATTATTATCCAGGGTTGTGAGTTTTCTTAGGTAAATATGTTGTTTGATTTGTTTATATTCAAAGCAATATTTTCTTGGGATATTTAATTCATTACAACTATATTGATCTTAAACATTAACAACGTGCTTTGTATACCATAACATCGCAGGTCTTGTAACAAAAGTTTTTCATCGATGTAAATGTTGTGGACATTATACGAAAGTTAGGTGGTCCAAATACCTATGAAATCTAGTGTATGACTGCTCCAAGGTATTCCTCCTAGAAAAACACCCTTATAGAAGAGAAACATTTTCTTTCAATGGTAAGCCAGAGAGAACCCAAACACCTACAACAATGACATTGGCTAACTGGCATAAGGCATATGATATAAGAGAGAAAGAGAAGGAAATTGCAGAGATGTTCAATTAAAATGGGGAACCTATAATCAGTGATCCTGAATTCTTCAACACCTATGATGACAAAATGCCCGAAGGGATGAACAAGAAATCGATATTTTGTGAGCTCCCATATTGGGAGAATCTTAATATTGCACACTTATTAGATCCCATGCATATATTTAAGCACGTTTCATGCTCTTTTTGGTGTCACATATCATCCAAAAGAGTGACGAGGCATGTTCATGTTCTTATTTGGTGTCACATATCATCCAAACGTTTCATGTTCTTATTTCTTCAAACACTAAAAGGAAGCATTGGCAAAGATAAGAAAATAGAGGAGAGGATGGTGACTCTTTTTTCATTTAAAAAAAGGCGGTGTCCCATGGAATTTGAAGAAATAAGATCCTAATTTGGAAAAGGAATTTATATTGGGCATGAAGGGTCCTTTTTATGGGTCTTCTCTATGACGTTGCTTCACTACAAATGAAAAGTTGATGGGTTTGAAATCACATGACCATCTCAAACTTCTAAGGGTAAGTATAACGTCAAAAAAATGTTTTTATTATTCTTTTATATATTTTACCACACAAGTTAAAATTAAATTAATTGTTTGTTTTTACTTTTAGTGTCATTATTTGTTGTTTGTGTGTGGATGTGTGAACCATGAATTTCCCAATGAATTGCAACGTGCCATATCTAAACTATTTGCATTTGTACAATGGGTCACATCAAAGGATATTTACATTGCTACCATTCTCTGGTGGTGTTACGAGATACCAAATATTATTTGTATGTTTGAGAAGGATCTGTCGTCGAATTTCATTGACTTGCATATTCATATTCTAATTCACCTAGTCAATGAAGTTGAATTAGTTGTGGATGTCTCATGTCACTGGATGTTATTCTTAGAGGGTTACATGAAAAAACTGAAGGGATTTGTTTAACATAGGGAAAAACCTGAGGGGTCTACGACAGAAGGATACATTGTATATGAGTCATTCTATCATGTCAGTGAGTAGATCAAGAAAGTCGACGACATGCCATGCACAATAATTTGGGATAATGAATGTGATGAGGACAAAAGGGAAGGAGGGTTACTAGAAACAAAAGTAAAAAGGTGCTTGATAAGGAGTAAGTCACTTATATTTCAATCTTCATATTTCCACATTGTAACTATTCACAACAAACTTCAAAATCTATATTTCATCCCATACGTATTGAATGTGGTTTTGTTTCCATGAATACAACAACACATTCATAAATTGATGCAATCAATAAATTCATTATTTGCAATGCAGAGGGAAACACAGTCGTCGCTCACATTGTATGAAGAGAAGAGGAGGAAATTAAACATCGACAGAAAAGAATTCAAGTGATTACATGGTAGAAGCATGCATTTTCATGTTCATTAAAGAAAATATGCCAATGATCTATCCCAACAGTTGGGTCACAGACCAAGTCAGAGAGAAATATGGTGCATCTAGTCGTTACCCGCCTAAAGAGGAGGATGTGCTAAACAGTAGGATCAAGTGCATAAACTCAGTAAAAAGTATTTATGTATATTTCTAACATTAAAATGCAACTTTTAATTGTAATATTTATATTTAATATATTAATGCTTGGGTTTTAATACATATGACACCATCATTTGTTAACTTTTCGTACAGGTGCATTCATTCCCATCTATGTGAGAATATGGACATCATTTTTGCATCGAGGATACTGATGATGGGTGCGTTACACAAGACTATGGATTGAAAGTTGAGTTTGACCAATCTACTCATGGCATCCACCATGATCGAAACTTGATAGGAGAGATGTTGGGTTATGTCAAAAAGATACAAGAGATCATTCAAGTGGACTTATTGTCTTTCCAATATGTTATTTCTAGGTGTAGGTGGTGGGACACATTCGATATGAATAATGTAAGGGAAGATCATGGTAGTGGGTTGATATGTATCAACTCTAGAAAGATGTGGGATGAAAGTAAGGAGACTTATGTTTTCTTAAAACATTGCAACCAAGTGTTCTTTTACCCATATTTGTTGGATAGAGATTGGTGGTTCATATTAAGATACGACCCTAGATCTAAACATGTTTTTTAGAACAACAGTGTTAGCATGCCAACTGAGGAAGATAATGAGGGTGATGGCAATGGAAAGTGATATGTACATGTTTAATTTCATCATTTACAGATTGAGATATCATTTTTTTACTATTATATTCGATTATCTAATTATATTGTTTGTTTTCCATGTTATGATGGTGGAAATAGAAAGTTGATTACTGGATGCAGTGAAGTTTAAACAATTTTAGTTGGGTAATAACCATTATGATGCGAAATATGGTTTACGTCTTTGAATAAATTTATGGTTGTATGGAATGATTATATGTCATTATCCAAATTACTCGTATTATGTCTTGGCCCAAATTACTCATATTATCCAAAAAGGGTACTTGAGTCGAAAGTTATGGCCGTCGAAAGTTGTTGACTTCAGACTACATCAATGCATCATCAAACCTTCTTTTGAAACCACAAAACCCATGCAATCTATTTCGTTTTGTATGAACGTATGCTTTTTCAAATTGATTGGTAGTTTCTCCTTATTCAACCTTAACAAACTTGTTTCACATGTTCCAAATGTTCTTCTTTGGACTTTCTAATAATGATAATGTCATCAAGATACACAAATGGAAAATTTATGCATAAATGGCTTCAACACTTCATTGATCAACCTCAAAACTATACTAGGTGCATTGGTTAGTACAAATAGCATAACCAATAATTTAGACAACCACTCCTTCATCTTGAACATTGTCTTCCACTTGTCTCCTTCCCTTATATGAATATGATGGTATCCACTCTTCATATATATCTTTGAAATGCACTTTGCTCCACTCAAACAATCGATGAGTTCCTATGTTCTTGGTAAGGGAAATTGATAGTTGATAGTATACTTGCTAATGGATCTTGAATCAATAGAGATTAGCCATTCACCACCCTTGTTTGGTGCTAATACCATCAGGACAGCACAAGGACTTAAACTTTCTTGGGTCAAATATCTATGAGTCAATATTTAAACATGCTTACTTACCTATTCCCTTTTTATGGGAGTCATTCAATTGAAGGATCCTTATTAGGTAGACACAATCATGGAATCAATCCAATTTTATGTGAAGTAATTTTCATGGTGGGGCATACCCAATGCCATATCATCTATAACAATCCCTACAAACTCATCCAATAGATGACGAAATTCTATTTGCACATGTATCTTTTCCTAAGCTTCATGTACCTTCTTTGGCAATATAGCCAAGCATAATTTTGACTTCTTATAATATTTCATCAACTTTTTGGTTGAACAAACTATTACTCAATCACATCTACTACAACCACTTCTATTATGACTATAGTCCATTGGTGTTGTTTCATCTTCCACAATTGGGTCCATTTTGTAATGTTTTCCATCTTTGTTAAACTCATATGCAATTTCTCTAACAACATGGAAAATAATCCTATCAAGTATCCATGGCCTTCCAAGCCACAAAATTCAACCACAACACATAATACTTGATCATTGAGGTTGTTGATTTGAAAACTCAATAAGCACTACTATGTGACTGTGACTTATTGACCTTTTTGTAGCCATGAAAATCAATGTGTATTGGGATGAGGAATGCACTTCAATTTCATTTTCTTGATGAGAAATGTGGATACAACATTTTCTATACTTCCACCATCTTTGACCAAATTGCAAAATTTACTCTAAACCTTGAATTTGTTTTTAAAAACCCTAACTTCCGTTAGGTAAGTTCCTCCATAGTCTTGTTCTTGGGCTTAAGAAACACCCTTCACATTTTTCCCATTTTCATGTCAAAGTAATATACCATTATCTCCCACATTTGATGTCTCATATGCTTGTGTGACGTGAGTCCTTCCCTCATTTATTACTCTTAGATTTCACTTCTTTGTCCATTCATATGCCTTGTGCCCTCCTATTCAAGATATGTAGCAAGTAATCACATATTGGCCCTTTCCTCTAACAAAACCTTTTCCTTTTCCAACATGGTTGTCTCCTTTGGTAATAACTTAAGTCCTAGTTGCTTCATCTTCTCTCTCATCACTAGATAGTCCTCTCATAGCCTTTACTCTTCCACTTCTTCTAAGGACACTCCCTATATAGTTTTTATTATCACTTCCTATTCAACTTTTCCTCTACTCATCTCATCCTCAATATCATATTAATTCATTAGCATAGTGTGATACACTTTAATACTATGGTTGATCCAAGTGACCATTTGAATAAATCTTTAGTGTACTCCCACAGAGATGCCTCCTTCTAACTCAAATTCTATATTTTTCCACATAAAATTTGTTGATAACAGCATGCAATAATTTTTCTTGACCTTGTCACCATTTTCTTCCAAGTTTGAATCTTCTCTTAGTTTTCGTCTTTCTGCACAACATCCCACCAAAGTGTAGCCTGAACTTTTAGCTTCATTGTTGCAAAATGAACTCCATTTGTTCCGTAAACATTTTCGTACTCAAAGTATCACTCAATCTTTCCTATCCAATAAATGAGAGTCTATTCTTACAAACTCCCATTATAGCAAGAAACATTCACCCTCGCATTACCTCTATCTTTCATAAAGGAAATCAAATGTATGGTTGAGTCTCTTTTATCAGTATATTGCTCTTCTTGTACCTCATCATATGATTTTGAAACTTTTATGACCTGAATATATTTAGTTCTTCTATTCTCTATCTGTTCAATTTGTAAACTAAATTTCTCTAATTCATGGTTCGTCATGCCTCGTCATGCTACTCCTCTCAAGGGAGGAGTATTTGAAAGTTTTCTTCTAGTCCACAATGAGACTACCTCTTCTAGTCCACAATGAGACTACCATTCATATTCCCTCTCTTTAATTGGATCCCACCACACTTCTTGTAGAAATGACCATCTAAAATAACCATATAATTGGGTCTCCATGCTACCATGATTGCACAAGTTAGAACTCAAAGAATGCAAAAGTCATAAGGAATATAGTTCTAATAATTATGCAACTTTTCAACGTAAAGTTGGATGTAGCTTTGATACCACATGAAGGATTGTAGGTTACCAACACAACTATAAAACTAGGCTAATACCATTAAGTGCAATAGCTACAAAATTGAAACACTAAAAAACATTCATGTAAATGCAAATGCTTCATAATTAATTATGAAAATAATTAAATGTAACCAATTAAATAAGAGGAAAATGATACAATAGAACTCTTTATTTACAATGTGGAATTCAAAGGTTTATGTCTCTCGAAGATTCCATGTGCATGCTAAAGTTGAACCTCTCTTTACGAATCAAGATTTAATTCATAATTTCTATACATCTATCTATTTCACCTAAAAATTTAATTCATAATTTCTTTACATCTATCTATTTCACCTAGGAGCCCAATAATCCTTAAAGTGATTTGCATTGTCAAAATTACATTCATTATTTCGTCTTAATAAAGAAACTAGACACAATGCATATTGAAAATAAATATGTGATCCAGATTAAGTGAGCCGAAAGATATTGAATATATATACCAAATGGAGAAACTTATCTTTACTACATATCTGGAATTAGTGGTTATTTCATCTATCACCATAACATTCATGGAAGAAAAACGGAGGCGATAAATAGAACTATCAATGTTAGAAGCATCACTAGATTTAGAGGGAGATACACTGTTTAGACTCAATATAAAGTAACAGGAAGAAGGAGATCACTGACCATTCATGGCAGCTCTCCGCTATCAAAAGGTTATCCCTTTGTTTACAGTTAGTGTGAGGCAAAGAACGCTATAAATGGATTAAATTGAAAAAAAAGGCCGGACTTTAAAAATAAGATAAGGTTAGATTTGGGTAGATGTCCTCACAAATTTGAGCATGGACCTCTGTGCAAGAGAGGAGATCCCGAAACTTGAACACGTGTGTTTTAAAAAAAACGTTATACATTTTTATATTTAAGATAAAAGTTATAATGATAATGAGAAGACTATAAATTATTGTAAAGATATTGTAAAGATGTGTGTGGATGAGATTTGTTTTTTTGGGTCACATTATCTATTAAAAAAAATCTAATAGTAGATTAGTAATAAAATTCAATTGACTTAGTAATAAAAAGAAATGTTATAAAACCAACAACATATAAAATTTAATTTTAAATTAGTTAAATTGTAAAACATATTTATGTAATTATATATCAAATTTCAATTTAAAATTCTGTTGACTTGAAACCTAAGCATACATAAATGTTAGGAATAAAATATGTATAAAAAATAAATTATAAAATAATAGTATTCACAATACCAACACTAGATTTACCCTCGAAAAACCAACTATCAATAATGGCTTTATTATTAGTGCTTGGCCAACCCAACCAATGTAGGATTACAATCATATTTATAAGGTTCTTTACATACAAATATAACTAACAAGAAACCACTAGCCACTAGAACCATGTGCCATAAACCACTTACATCCTTGTTCATTTCCATACCACTTACATCCTTGCTCATTCCCATCTCAAGGTTAACCCTAACATGTAAATATTCATTTTTAGTTATAAAGAAAAACAAGTCATTTCTCAAAAACATTTGGATATATGTTTAAGATCTTCATTTAATGGTAAATTGTTTTTCAAACTCCAATTTATTTAGAATTTTATATAGGTTATTTTACTCATTAACTACTCTTAATATTCATTATTAGTTTTAAAGAAAAACAAGTAAAGCAATTTTTGGAAAACTATTTGATTATATGATTATTAATGTTTCTCATCTTGTTCTATTTGATTATATGGTTATTGATTTTATTGATTATATGATTATTGATCTATACTAGTTATTTTCAACACTGTGATATAAATTAATTGCAATTTTGATTACAAAAATGGATTTAACTTTCTTGATAACCCATGAGGCATGCAGATTATACAATTCCAACAACCTAATACTATCATTTCAACAATTTCGACTAGATTTTGGTCAAAAAATCATTTAATTTGAATGCAAATCATCTAGAGTTTAACTTACTCCAATGTTTTTACCAATAAAATTTATAATTGTTTTAATTATTCAACTATAACTAAAATTAAATCTTGATAAAGTAAAAAAGAATTGATATAGTTTGAAATGACCCAACCTATTTAAACAATCAAATGAAAAAGATAAGATTTGTAGTCCCAACCTACTTAGACGATCAAATGAAAAAGAGTTACCAATAAAATTTGTAGTTGTTTTAGCTATTCGGCTATAACTAAAATTAAATCCCGATAAAGTGAAAAAAAGTGGTGTATTTTGAAATGACCCAACCTACTTAGGATTTGGGATGTTACTTTTAGAGATATAAATTTATCAATCTAGTTAAGTTAAGTTGGTTTATGATAAATTTCAATGTTTAAATTGATGTATTTACATTATTTATCAAAGATATAAATTTATCAAGGGTTAAAGTTAAGTTGGTTTATGATAAATTTCAATATTTAAATTGATGTATTTACATTATTTATCAATTATATATATATATATATATATATATATGGATTGAATATAAAATATTTTAAATTTAATGATTTTTTATTTAAAAAGATGTGTATTATTATGTATATTAAGAACTGTAATTTCATATTTAATGTGAGAAATTAACCTGTGACAATGTAATAAAAATAACAAAATTTTACAATATCAACTCTAATTTCAACTTTAAAACCAAAGATCACATTCATATAAAACACATACATATGTATAATCATGATCTAAGATGGATATACTCATTGTAGTTTTTTATAATTCTATAAATACATTTATCATACTCCAAATAGTCCAAACTCCAAACTATATCTTATTTATGAAATAAGAGTCTCTTGATATCCTTTAAATATGAAGCCCATTAAATTTAATTTAATATATTCCAATATAGATTTATCTCAACTCTAGATCTATACATACATTTCCTTAAGTCTTACACTCTTACAAAAGTTAGCACATCAAAGAATTTGTTCTCTCCAAAACTATGATAAATCCAAGTTTAAATTGATCTAAACTAGTTATTAACTTTTACTATATATCAACCCAAAACATGATGTAACCAACAGAAAAAGTATTAAGCATATTTATGGTCAAATTGAATAAAGATCCCGTCAAGTGCAAGTGATGGATAGACTTGATCTAGGACAATTATCTATAGAAGCAACAAATATATAGGTAACCTAGACAAATGACTTGGATTTCACATCAAATTATAGAAACATAAACTTTATATTATACTAACTGATATAGAACGGTGTACTGGTCAGTGAGGAAGTATATAAATCCATCAAATTATAGTTATACTAACTGATATAGAACGGTGTACTGGTCAGTGAGGAAGTATATAACTTAATAGACAGATTATAATGAAAGTATGTAATTGAATAGATCTATTTTTTATTTTGGCAAGGCCTTAACACAAAATAAAGTTCAAAATCCAGAAAAAAAATATAACCAATACACATGCAATTCTGTACTATACCAACACTGACTAACCCCATGATTGACCAAGTGAAACATGCAATGAAAAAACGAAATAATGGGTTTTAACCCAATCAAAACATGCATCGGAAAAAAAATAAAATTTAACTGGGTACGGATACATACAATAATGACAGCCTCACCCGGTAACACAAAGCTGGTACTGTGGTTCCCGATCACGGTGGGCTTTCCCTCTAGGTCATGTCCGATCATAAACCCCTCGATAAGCACCCCATAAGACCCTGAAAAGGTAAAAACCTCGCTGCTGGAGAGGTCATAGACTCAGTAAAAAAAAGAGCTGTTTAACGAGGGGACTTTTTGACTTTTAGGTTGAATTTTTGTCTAAATTTAGTAAATTTAATCTACAAAATTTGTAATTTATATTATTTGTTGGGTTAATTTAAGCTCGAAAAAATCGGATAACAAAAAAACTCTAACACCCACATCTAATATTTTTTAACGTTTTAAAATTACTTAAAAATATCAATGCAAAAAACTAATAAAAATTAACCTAAAACAGAGATCAAAAAGTCCCCTCTTTAAACAACTCCCCAAAGAAAAAAAAAAAAGCCGGGCGGTCACACAAATCACGTGCGGTTCCTTCGAGGGGCGGCTGCAGTTCGTCGCGTATTCGATTCTCACCAGGTCCGTTTACGCGGTGGTTTCGCCGCATTCGTGTGTGGTCGTCCTGAAGTGTCATTCACATGGTCGGCGACTCGGCGGGATCGCAGGCTTATTGTGGGCCTTGTCGAGGGGCCGAGAATGGGCCAATATGACCATAAGGGGAAGCTCACCGGGATCAGAGACCAGAGTGCCACATTCAAGATTCCGATCTACTTTGCCTGAGCCAAAGCAGGGGTTTAACGTCGGACTTTGTTGGAGGTAACGGCCAATACTCGGCCCCGACTGCCATTTCCTTCGCTTTTGCAGTCTATTGCACCGCTGAATGAGAAATTCCGAAACATTTCCGGTGGTACAAAACCTACGGGCAATAAAAGCAAGTTCGCTTAGGCAACCTTGCATCAATCGGCCATTAGAAATCAAAACCTTATGCCCTGCATTTCCAGGGCAGATACCACAAATTCTCAACTGAAGATTCAGGGAATTTCAGAATTCTTTAAACGCCTTAAGATTCAGATAACACAGAAAAACTTTAAACGCCTTAAGATTCAGGCATTTCAGAATTCTTTCACCGCCGAATGAGAAACAGTCTAAAATCTGAAACACGGAAGACTAAAAAAACTTAAACGCATCAAAATTCCGGCATTTAAGAATTCTTTTACAGTCTCTACTTCAGAAAAATAAAGAGGACATAACAGAAATCTCGAAAGTACCTTTAATCCCTCGGCTCCGAAGGAAATTGACAGTGGAAACTCTGGAAAAGTAGATCGGAGACGGGATTATTATTGCATGGAAGCAATCCCAACAAAGCTCGGAGAGTTGGCAGTTGAGTTATGCGTCGTCCTCCACCTCTAGCAAGAAAGGGTTATATAGCAGGCAAGAAAGGGTCATATAGCAGGCATTGCGAGAAGTACATGAAGAGGGAAGACCGGTTAGAGATGCAATGAACCTGGATCTCTTTCCGGGCAGATACAGATACATTACTTATAGAATATAAAATGAATGGCTTTTTCAATTAGCGCACTACATGTCCACGACTGACCATGTGACCTTACAGTTACAGGTATGTACACTAAACTGCAAACTAGCGAATTAATATTCGCTGCACTGACAGAGTTATCAAGCACCCCGAGGAGCGTCAAGCTCTCGCGCCGTTCGTGAAGCTCTTCGAAATGCTGGGAACTCTGTTGACCACAGTCATATTGTGGCTCGCTAATATTCATTATTTTTTTTATTATCTTCCGCATAGCTCGATCATGAATGTAGAAACTTCAACTTATTTGGAGAAACTTTAACCAATCTAATTTTCTACTTTCCAAATGAAGCTCAACTCAGATTTCTGTCAAGAATTTGGAGGACTCTAAGTTAGACTCGGATAAGCTTTACCTTCACCATTATAATTGTACGATGTTGAGTGACATGACTAGTTGAGAATTTGACTGTCGATGCTTGTGTTTTCTTAAATTTGTTTTTAATATTTAAATGTTTATATTGAGGTTAGTGCACATTGTAAAGAGTGAAATTAAGAAATTTAGAGCTTTGGGTATCTGGATATTCTTCAGTTGAATATGGGAATAAATCATTAGATATTGCCAAATAAAATATCCACTATTGTATGTATCCACTTGATTATATTTTTTTTTAATTGAGTATCGTGATGTGTAACTCCCTTGTAATACTTTTTAGTTAGTTTTGGATATTTTATTATTATTTATTTTCAAATAAATAAGTCATTTAAATTTATTTGGAACTGAGACTTTTAAATTGACAAAAATTTAGGTTTAAAAATGTAGCTATCAAACCTTCATAGGCAAGAAAAGATGTATGTAGATGGAAGTAAAAGGAAAAGAGAAAGGAATAGATAGAGCTGCCAATGATCACCTTGGGTGAAGGCTCTAAAGAATGCAAACATGAAATAGCACAGAGCTTGAGTGAACATCTGGTAGATGTTAGGCTCTCTATCAGAACTGCTAGTGAAGCATAAGAGAATGCTAGGCTCTAAATAATTTTCTCCTTTTAGATATTTGTGGCAACTAGAAGTTCGAGGAGAACTATTTTAAACCTAAGGGTCTCGAAAAGGGGGTAGAACTTAAACAAAGCTTGTTTGTTGCAAGGTTCCACTCGCAGGGTGGTGTGTAGGTGTTGACACCAATGTTTCTAGGTTTTACAGATATGTATCTTAAATAAACTTCTTGTTTTACAGTTAAAAACCCTAGAAATATTCTTGCTATTATTTCTGTCATAATGTTATTTCTTCTCTGTTTTATTACATAAGTCATGCCCATTATTCTTTTTATTAATATTTTATTTATATCTACATAAAAGCTATGGACTATATTCTATTTTTCTGTAAGACCTTCCTTTTACCCTATTTTATGCTTATGGAATTAAACAAATATATTCCTAGAGTTAAAAACACTTGTTGAATACTTCTTTAAGTGCTCGTCTATTTTATTCTTAACACAGTTATTACCCTATTATAATGACAGAATAAAGAGAGCAAGCAGTGAACATTTAAAAGCAATATAATGGATATTCAACCTTGGACAAAAACTCTGTAGTTTCAATAACATGTAGTATAGTTCTAATTAGTTGAGAAAATGATAAACCTTAGGTTATGTTAAACCTATTCTATTACCATAACTATTAAAGTAAATAAATGTAAAACCCTTATTCTTAATTATGGTAAAAAGATTATAGCATAAAAACATGGATTATTAGAAATAACAATTCCTTAAACCCTAAATTCATTACATGTCCAAAATCTTCATGAAATAAATATTATGAAATTTTTATGATCAAAAGAAAATACTTTGACAACTAAGAACCGAGCCACAAGATGTTAGAGATAGGGTCTTTACAGTCTCTTATTAAACCAAAGATATATAATACAAACCCTTCACGGTTTTCCCTACAAACTACATAACGCAAAACTAGAACGGTAATGGCTTCTAGTTTGCCTTAAACATTTAATTTAAATATTCAGAAAATTACCAAAAGTGCAAGAGTTGTATGGCTTAAGCGCTTAAACCCTAGCTGGAAGACTTTCTAACGACCAAATCAAAACAGAGACACCTATATGCAAAGAAGTTATCATCACTACATGACAATTTTAAAAACAGTAGTAGAACCCAATACACAACTCTATCGAAAGCGCAAAAGGAATACATTGAAAAGTTCGACGACTAAACCTGCAAATCAAGATTTGAAGGTTAGCGATGGCATCATTATAAACCAAGAATTTATATAGAATGAAGAACCTGTTAAAGGAATTATTTACCTGTAGAATGGTGAAAATGTTGGATGTGTTGAGAAGTAGAATCTCAGATAGCGTAACCAGAAGGATGCTAGCAGGTGAATAGTAAAGTAACTAGTTCTTAGAAGAGTAACTGTGACCCACACACATAAATACATAAACCAAATCATAAATATGCTAACCATGCGAAACAAACTGTGTAAGTCTTTCCTAACACAGCCATAACGGAGTCGTTTGTTGTAGAGCTGAGTGACGACTAAAAGACTGAACAAATCCCTTTTTGATAGAGGAAAATGATTTACAATCGACATGTGAAAGTCAACTTTTGATTGCTACACAACTGTATTCCATGTTCTGAAACTGAGATAATATAAAAATCATTTAAATTTTTCCTTGGCCAATATTGGCTATAGTTTTAGGTTGTGATTTTAAACCCTTTATTTTTGTTGGGTCAATTCACCTAGGAGCAAGTACCCTTCGAATGGCAATAGGGTAGATAAGAGTTCTGCCTTGGAATAATGATAGTGCCAAGACACTTGCAAATAAGAAAAATGAGGTTAGCCATAAGCTAAGCAAGGTTTATCGTTAAACTGAGGTGAATTTTTCTTCCAAGTTGCTTAGAAGGAGCCTTTACACAATTAACCTTTAAGACTTTTGAAAAACCTTTATTAAAGCAAGGGTTTAAAGTTAGTAAGCCAAGGGTTGGCGTAATTGGAATCTTTGAGCTTAGGTTTAACATGAAAACTTTAACTAGAAAACAAATTGTGTTTTAAATGTTTAGTAAATTGGTAATAATTTGGGTGTGTTACATCCCTCCGGACTTATAATCAACTCAAATAGAAATAGAAAATAAAAGAAAATATTTTGAATATACCAAAAAATTGGTCAGCTTGATAAAAATAAATTAATATCAAAACATAATAAAAATAGAGTCAATTATAAATTCATATATGAAAAAAATTGCATAAACTTTCTTTTTGATAAAAAAAATCTCATTGTATTAAACATAATTGCTATTATCTTTTTCTTCATGATTAATGTGATAATTTGAGTTAACCCAACTTAAAAATGAAATATTGACCCAAACAAAATCTGTATTATTACAATTACAATCTATTCATTTATATTCTTATTAATTATTTAGCAAAAAGAAATTTGCATCAAACACAATCTTTGTTTTAACTTTTAATACAAAAAAACGCTTATAGTGTTAAGTTTAAAAAAAAAAATTAAATCAGGTTTTTAAATCTAATATTCTTCTTTAAGTTTAATATTCACTTCTTTAAGTACATCATGAGTGGGACTAATGATTAAGAGCATGTATTTCCTCTTAGGAGGTCACAGGCTCAAATCCAAAGTGGGGTAGTATATGTACACATCTTCCCTTATCCCGCAAACAAGGGGGTCTCATACACCAAAGGGGTTCTCATACACCAAATTTGTGTCTCGCTTGGTGATGACCTTAAAAATAAATTATTATTATTATTATTATGTGTAACAAACCCAAAGTAAAACCATAACTAAAAAATTATTATCTATTTTTTTATATGAATAGATGTTTCACATATATTATATTATTCTTTTTCACTTGTGTAAATCCTAGAAGAGTAGTTTACTATGATGCATCAACTTCATGGTTTGAGAACTTCAATCTTCAATGCATAAAGGGTTTCAACAGTTGTAAGAGTTCCACCTCAATCGCTAGACTATTAATGCAATCGAAAAGAGATAGACCTTTCAATTTAAACCATAAACTTGCTTAGCATTATTGCTAACCAATTTCTTTCTCCTACAGGTACCATACCTTGTTGATGCCATTACAAAAAAGGGTCTATAAAATACCTAGTACTCCAATCCTAAAGCAAAGCAAGGTATAAGATGTGGTAATAATAGTTGACTATCCAACTATGGAACAAGGCTGTGGTGTAAGAAATATAAATTATATGGAAATAATTTCATGTCAGTGAGTGATTTATAGCTGGAAAGTGCTAGGGTTGACTTTTCCCTTTATTTATTTGTCCCACACTGTCGGCATTTCAATCTTCTTAGCATTAGAGTTGTATTATTGCTCGAGCTCTATCTGGCGTTTACAGATGAAATGGTGGTAACTTGTTGAATTCATAAATGCTTCTTGACTAAACAAAACTCTTTCCCCTCCTTCGAAAATATTTATTGTTTTGGTTTCCCTCCATTCAACACGGTTGGGGTTTATAGTTTGAAAGAGTGGCTTCAACACGTCCACCATCGACTTCCAACTTGGTATTTTCAAGTAAGATTTTACTTCACCCAACATTTTGATTCTTTAATTAATTTCTTTATTTTATAGATCCCTTACTAACAAAGACGTGGTTTCTAATTGCAGGTTTTGCCCCTCAACAATAAGCTTCTCATTTCCACTGGTAAGTTATTGGTTTAAAATGGTGGATCTATCTCTGTTTTTTTTGTTAGAGGAGGAAATGCTTTGTTTGGTCGTTCAAGTGTTTGTTCAAGGTTTATCATTGGGTTCTATGGTTGGTCGTAAGGTATCCAAGGATTTTATGTTCAGGTTTATTATCTCAAGCCATCTGACTTTCACATTAATGGTAACTTCCATTAACAGTTATTAGGGTTTGTCATTTGGCTTATACATTTGTTTTCATGATTTGGTGTTGGTTGTATATTCTGCTTTTGTTTAAACTGTAAAGTATTTATCTTATCATGGAGAGAAGGAAATACTTGCTTGTAATGTATCTTTTGGTTATTCACTGTTTAGCGTAAAAGAATACCTAGATTTTGACATAGCATCTAAGTTCTAGTTTCAATATTGGGTCTTCGTTAAGAAAGATTGTACTCTCTCCTTGGTTTTGAATCTTTGGTATTTCATTTATAATATGATGTTTATATATATATATATATCCACAGGTTGTGTAACACATTACAGTGTTGTTTATTTGATAACCCAGTTTGCGTGAGAGTTTGAATGCACACTATGGTTTTTATTTTGTTAATATAATAGCCAGTGATACTGTTCATGTCTAAAGTTTTTAAGTAAATATTATAAATAAATACTGTGGTTTACATATGATTTCTTTACTCTAGTTGTATAGATATTACGTCTTGATAGACGGCCACTAAAAGTTGACTTGTTTATCATGGTTAAAGTTTTAATGTTTTTAGTTTAACTTGTAAAAGAATAAAGAAATTCCCAATGCTAATCTTGGAAAATGAGTGACTTCAACTCTTCTACATTTAATGTAACTTCCAAACAAAGTATAATATATTAAGTAAACCCTGACTGGGTTTTGATGCTTGAGTATAAAATAAAATATTATCCAAGCCTTAGGTTTCGATGCTTGACTATAAAATAAAATAATATTCAAACCCTAGGTTTTGATGCCTGACTGTAAAGTAAAATATTAACCAAACCCTAGGTCATTATATTAATAACCTAACATATGCATAAGCGAAAGAAACTGTAAATCGAATAGAGGAATACACTATTCTTAGTATTATTTCAACATTCACATATAAAATAACATTAGAAATAAAACTTTTCATAAAACAAGGTCTGCATTGGAAATAAGTCTGGTTTGATAAAGGTGCATATTTGGAAATCATAGTTTTAATAGTCATAGAACACTGTGCCACTGAAACTTGTTATCAATTTCGCTTGCTCAATTTCACCCCCTTCCCCAGACTCTTGGGTTTAAAATAGTTCCTTTGCAGCCTCAAGTTTCCACTAGTATTAGAGAGAATAAGTTATCTCAAAACCTAGCATTCTCTTATGCTTCACTGACAGTTCTGATACAGAGCCTAACATCTATACGATGTTCACTGGAAGCTCTGTGCTATCTCAAGAATTCACTATAGAGCCTTTACTCATGGTGATCTCTGGCAACTCTGTCTAGAATTCCTTTTTCCTCATAATAATCCTCTCTTTTTCCTGTCTATGAATTTTATAACAAAATAACTAATCCCCTTGAATACTGACCACTTGTCTCCATAAAGAATGTTGTAGGTTTGATAATTGTTTTTAAACCCAAGTTTCTGTCAATTTATTGTGCAACTCTTAAAACTTCAAATTCCCAATTATCTCTCTCTCTCTCTCTCTCTCTCTCTCTCTCTCTCTCTCTCTCTCTATATATATATATATATATATATATATATATATATATATATATAATCTAATTTACTTATTTCTTTAAAAGTAAATAACAATAAAAATATCAAAACTAATTAGAGGGTTTTACAATCCTCCCATCCTAAAAAATTTGCACCGTGCTCAATGGTTAATCAGTATCATTAAAGTTTTGAAATAAAGCAGGAAAGTTATGTCTCATAGTTTCTTTTTTTTACCAAGTAGCTTCCTCCTCAAAATAATGTTTCCATTGTACTTTCACTTGTACAATAATCTACTTTTGCAGCTGAATTTCTCTTCTATCAAGAATGCACATTGGTTTCGTGTGAGAGTCTCCCTCTGGTTCCACCTGTGCATTATCCCAATTAATTATATGAGATTGATTAACAACATATTTTTTTAACAAATTGAATATGGAAAACATCATGAATTCTTAAATAAGGAGGTAAGGCCAACAAATAAGCTACAAGCCATATTCTAGCCAGAATTTCAAAAGGTCCCACATGGTTGGGTGCAAACTTAGCATAGATTCCTGATCTTAGCTTTATCTTCTTTGGTTTGACTCTCAGGAATACATGTTCTCTTCCTTTATACTCTTTAGTTGTTCATTTCTTGCCTCCATAACTTTTATGTCTGTCTTGGGCCGTTTTAAAGTTTTGTTTTATTTGTCGTACCATTTCCTCCATTTGTGTTAACATATCTAGCCCTAAAGCCAATTTATCCTCTAAGTTACCCCAACTTAAAGGTACTTTACACCTCCTACCATACAACACCTCAAAAGGTCTCATTTTAATAGATGTTTGTTTGTTATTCTTATATGCAAATTCTACCAGGTGAATATAATCCTCCCATTTACCTGGTTGATTCATCACATACATTCTCAACATGTCTTCCAAGACCTGATTTACTCACTCTGTTTGTCCATCATTTTGCGGATGATATGCCGTGCTAAAGTTCAGTTTCATATACACACCTTTAAATAATGGCATCTAAAATCTGGAAGTAAATTTAGCATCACGGTCTGTGATCACTATTTTTGGTATACCATGTAGCCTAAAAATTTCCTTCATAAATATGTTAGCAATATTAACCACTTTATAAGTAGACTTTACGTGTATGAAATGGGCTTACTTGCTTAATTTATCCACTACAACCATAATGGAGTCATTTTGTTTCTTTGTTCTTGGTAAAATCCAGTAATAAAATCCATAGTGATAGTTTCCCACTTCCACTCTGGTATAGGTATAGGCTGCAATAAACCAACTGGATGTTGGTGTATGGCCTTTAACTATTGACAAGTAAAACATCGGGCTACATATTCAGTTGATCATTAGAGGAAATTTCAACTCAAAATGGGCCTTTTAACTTTGATTAAAATTCCATGCCATCATGTGTTAGCCAATGAAATTGATTTAAATTTGAAATACCGTATAGGTCTTAAACACTTTTTTAATATAAATTTGGGGATAGGTCTCATAAAAAAGCTATTTTTTTGTTTGTATTTTTGACATATCTCCCCATGTTTTTACTCCAATTTTGATCGGGAGAGCTCATTGGATGCGGAATTAAATTATGCATCCAATGAGTACCTACTCGGCATACTTTTGATGGACCCCGTGTCATCATCACGTTTTTTCGGGTATTTCTTGTTTTTCGGGTAGCGGGGTCCGTCAAAAGTATTCTGAGTGGGTACTCGTTGGATGCGGAATTTAATTCTGCATCCAACGAGCTCTCCCGATCGAAATTTGAGTAAAAAAACGGGGAGATATGTAAAAAATACAAACAAAAAGTAGTTTTCTTCTTTTCTTCCTCCAAAATTAATAAATATTATTTTATTATTTTAACTATTATTTTATTAATTCTTTTTAGGAGGCCCATTTTGAGTTGAAATTTCCTCTAATGTCTCTTTTCATATTTGGCCAGTAAAATTCTTTCTTTAAAGTTGTTATAAATTTTTGATATCCCGGGTGTCCTGAATATGGGTTATCACGCAATTCCTTAAAAATGACATGTTTAATACTGTATTGATTAGGCACACAGATTTAGTTTTTTAAATGTAAAAAGCCCTTCTGCATCAATCTGATAAATACTTTCTTCGATTTCAAATTTTTTTGGTTACATTTTTTCATCAAATTTCTATATTGTTCATCATTAACTGATGTTTCTTTCAACATATTTTGAATTCATATTCATAATTACTAATCAATATTGAATGCAAGTTATGTTTTTTTCAGCTTAACGCATCTGCTACAATATTTTTCTTTCCTTTTATGTGTTTAATGTCAAAATCATACTCACTTAGGAATGCAAGCCACCTAGCTTGACGGGCATTCAATGTTTTTTGGTCAAATAAATATTTTAAACCAATATTGTTTATTAGTAACATAAATTTCTTTCCTATTAAATAACGTCACCGGATTTTAAGGGCATGAATAATAGCTTCCAATTCCAAATCATGTACGACATAATTTTTCTCATGCTCCTTTAGTTTCCGTGATTCGTAACAAATTACATGACCCTCTTGAGTTAAAACCCCTACTAACCCTTCCTTACTTGCATCAATACATACCACAAATTCCTTACTTGAATCAACAACTTTTAGTACAGGTGTTGTGGTCAATAATTGTTTTCGTTTCTCAAAGCTATCCTGACACTGTTGATTCCAAATAAATATAATACTTTTCTTTTGTAAAGTGGTTATAGGATAAGCTAAGTTATAGGATAAGTCGTGGTTTGCAATTGAAGGTTTAGCCGCTTAGCAGTAAGCTTCTCATTTACATCGGTAAGTTATTGGTTTAAAATGGTGGCTCTATCTCTATTCTATAATTTGTTAAAGGAGGCAATGCTTTGTTTGGTCATTCAAGTGTTTGTTGGTTTATTAGTGGGTTCTATGGGTTGGCCGTAAGATATCCAAGGATTTTCTTCTGAAGTTTTCTCAATCCATTCGGCTTCCGCATTAATGGTAACTTCTATTAACAATTATTAGGGTTTTTTGTTTGGCATATACATTTGTTTTGATGATTTGGTGTCAGTTGTATATTCTGCATCTGTAAACTGTAAAGTTTTTATCTCTATCCCGACAAGAAGGAAATACTTTCCTGTAATGTATCTTTTGGTTACTCACTGTATAGCGTAAAATAATACTAGATTTTGACATAGTATCTAAATTCTGGTTTCAATCTTGGGTCTTCATTTAGAAAGATTGTGATCTCGGCTTGGTTTCAAATCTTTGGTCTTTAATTTATAATATGGTGTTTATATATATATATATCCACAGGTTGTGTAGCACATTACAGTGTTGTTTATTTGATAGCCCATTTTGCGTGAGAGTTTCATCGCATGCTAGGGTTTTTCTTTTGTTAATATAATAGCCGGTGATACTACTCCACTGTAAATATTTTCAGTAAAGATTATAAATAAATACTGTGGTTTACATACGATTTCTTTACTTTGGTTGTATAGATATTACATCTTGATAGACGACTGCTAAAAGTTGACTTGTTTATCATGGTTAAAGTTTTAATGTTTTTAGTTTAACTTGTAAAAGAATAAAGAAATTCCCAATGCTAATTTTGGAAAATGAGTGACTTCGACTCTTCTACATTGACTGTAACTTCCAAACATAGTATAATATATTAAGCAAACCCTGCCTGGATTTCGATGGTTGAATGTAAAATAAAATATTACCCAAGCCTTATGTTTCGATGCTTGACTGTAAAATAAAATAATATTCAAACCCTGGGTTTCGATGCTTAACTGTAAAGTAAAATATTAACCAAACCATAGGTCATTATAATAATAACCTAACATATGCATAAGTGAAAGAAACTATAAATCAAATAGAGGAATACACTAATCTTAGTATTATTTCAACATTCAAATATAAAATAACATTACGAGTAAAACTTTTCATAAAACAAGGACTGTGTTGGAAATAATTCTGGTTTGAGAAAGGTGCATATTAGGAAATCATAGTTTTAACAGTTACACACCACTCTTCCACTGAAACTTGTTATCATTTTTTCTTGCTTAGTTTCACCCCCTTCCCCAGAATCTTGGGTTTAAAATAGCTCCTTTGCAGCCTCAAGTTGCCACTAGTTTTAGAGAGAATAAGTTTTCTCAGAACCTAGATTTCTCTTATGCTTCACTGACAGTTCTGAAATAGATCCTAACATCTGTAAGATGTTCATTGGAAGCTCTATGATATCTTAAGAATTCGCTATAGAGCCTTCACTCATGGTGATCTCTAGAAGCTCTGTCTAGAATTCCTTTTTCCTCATAATAATATTCTCTTTTTATTTCCTAAGACCTTTATAGAAAAATAACTAATTCCCTTGAATATTGGCCACTTATCTCCATATAGAATGTTGTAGGTTTGATAATTGTTTTTAAACCCAAGTTTCTGTCAATTTTTTGTGCAACTATTAAAACTTCAAATTCCCAATTGTTATAGTTGATTTTACCACACTTGGTAAATCATTCCTTTATGGCCTTCTATGTCCCTCTGCAAACTCCTTGGACCCCCCTTGCTCAAGTTATAATTTGATCAACCAAGAAAGTCCCCCAAAAACACTTGTTTAGGTGTAGACGGGACTTTTAAACCAATACCCGTGTGTACAAGCATCTTTTGAGCCAATACCCGTGTACATCGAGAAAGGTGCATAAAGACAAAAGATTTGAATTTTTCCTCATAGAGTCCCAAATAAATTGACTCTTGTCCTTCCATATGCCTGGAAAATGCTTGGACTCGGCCCTCCATTGCCTATTTGGAGGGCTATATATTGGGCCTCTTGGATGCATTAAAGGAGGAGAATTTTGAAGAGAAAGAAAACTATAGTTCATTGTTTCCTCACTTGTTTATGCTTGATTCTGCATCCCTTTTTCCCTTTGGAGCACACATTGCTTCTCTTCCCAAGCTCACCTTTTCTTTATAATCTTCCAATTGTGATGGAGGATTGAAATGGTGGAGGCCCAAGTGGAGTACTTGTTTTCTCCATTTCGAGGAGGTGCTGACAGAGTTTGTCACTATTCTATATGTGTTTTATTAATAGAAATATCCATTTCTCATCCAATACATGTTCATAACTATGAATATTTTGTCCATGGATGTAGTTATTTGCTTATACATGATGGTTTATATATGCTAGAGTAGGACTAACACTTTGATATATAGCATGCTTGTCTTGTTTGTTGTTGTTGAGAACGAATTGTGAATGCAAGTGTGTTGGAAAATCTCAACGGGGATCTACATCAACTGTTCGGAATAAGATACACCATACCCCTTAGTATTAGAAGCATTTATTTCTCTTGCATATTGGAATGGATTGATTTCTAGTGTCATTCAATCTGTTGTGGTCTACTCCAAGCCATAGGAAGTTCCTCTCCGTAACAGAATTGGTGAGTACCCTAGGGAGGTTCCTTGGTTTTCTTTGGGGATTGGGTGCACAATGTGCTTGAATTGCTCTTTGTTTCTATGTTTCTGTGTTAGGTCCAGAACTATGTTTTCCCATTAGTGTCTTGAGGAAGTGATATTGGTATTATCTTCTCATTTTACCCCCTCTTTCTTCCTATACATGAGATTTTTCTTCACAACTATGTATACACGTGAGTTTTCCCTGAATAGTCGCATATACATGCAGGTTTTTTGTGAACAGTCCCATATGTCTCTATTTTGAGTTTGATTTGGATGATTGAGAGTTTCTGGATGAAGTCTGAGTGTTGCTGAGTCTTCCTGGGTACTGTTGGTGTCTGTCCATTGCCTTTGTTTCTGAACAGAGACCCTTTTTACTTACTTTTTTATTAAAATTTGTTATTGTCATCTTATTTCATTTTTTGTTTGGTATTAGTGCATTAGATTTATTTTATCTTAGTGCCTTTCCTGACTTCTATCTGAGAGTTGCTGCAGGGTTCGAGAGTTGTAGAGTTTTTTTTGCTTTCACATATCATTTATTTCCAAATACAAAAGTATTTTATTTTTGGCATGCTTATGCATTCTTTCATTTTGCACTTGCATGATACTTGCATTAGGTTTTCTTACTGAAGTTATAGTTAGGATTTCATATAGGAATGGTTGGATTTTCATTTGAAGGAAAAATATGCATCTCATGTAGTGGCATACCCTGTTTTCTCATTTAAACAAAATTGCACTTGTTATTGTTTGTTAGGTGTGCACATTTACTTTCACTATTGAGTCATAACATCATTGGTTTCATGATCATTTCCTTTGAGTAATCACAACCACTAAAATCAACGCTTAATTTAAAATGAATTACACATTTTTCTTTGATGGGGTACATCAACAAGATTAGGATTTAGAGTCTTGGAATAGTTCATTGTGAGTAAATTCTCCAAGAATACTAAACAAAACAAGTAGGTGTATGTCCAGGTGAGAGACTGAAATCCTTGGTATAATTAGTGTTCTTAGGAGGCTCCTCTTACATAGGAGTGAAGCATAAGGAAATGTACATGATTGTTGTTGGGATAGCCCCTAACCACTTTCTGTGAGTGTCAGAGATATTTCCAGGATCGTATTCGTATCTGGGGGATTTTGAGGTACCAGTCAGTGCTTTCAACATTCAGGATTTGCTACCCTGCCCATACAGTATATCCCTCGTATGACTATCCACCTAGGAATTGGTTATATTGGGGTGACCTTAGTTGCCTTACCTAGGTATCGTAGGGGCTACTTGCAGAGGTTATTCTGTGAGTGTCTAGGCCAGGTAGGGGTCGAAAAACACAGTCACTTTATGCGTTGGAGCTGAGGGCCACTATAATTGGTTACACACCTACACTTGTAGTGTATGGGAGTCTCAATCCTCTCCTAGGAGAGACATACCTGCTACATTCTAGAGCAAACTTATCCTCTCCTTGGCTTGCTTGCATTTTGGCTTAGATTCTCTCAGGAGTGTGCTCTATGTGCGCTATATTGCTTAAGGGTACGTAATTAGTTTGAGTCTCTTTATTTTTGTTGATTCATTATTGATCCGAGAGAGAATTTATTCCGTTCTCATCGTTTGGTAGGTCTTCCTCCTTCTACGTCTCCTTCTCCTTCGCGAAAGAAAACTAGACAATATGGGTGGACTCATACTCACTTTGATTCACACACTGATCTCACTATTAACTTCATACATTTGAGATCCTGGAGTATCCCCCTTCTCCACACTCTGAAAGAACCTTATCACTTCGAGGTTGGGATGTCATCTAATGTGATATCACAATTTCCATTATGTGTAAACACAGACCTCCAATATTCTTCACATAGGTCGAGCAGTGAGACTCATTCGATACCCTCTAGCTCTGGACCATTTACATTTGGCATGCTAGACATCCCAAAGGTTGTTTAGTCATTCAATGTCAGATCTGATTTTGACCCTAGTACTATGCCTGGGGGCACTGCCATCCCTTTCCATCTAGATAGGTTTGGTAGTGGTCATATTACACCTTCCACACCTATGATGGGATGATCATCATACTTGTTACCTAGGCCTAATACTGGTGTCCTCATTCACGGAAATGGACCTAGACATGTGAACATTGGAAGTACAAGTTATATTCCATCTTATGTTCCATCATCTACTACACTTGCTCATTCAAACCGTTTTTAATGTCGCATCCTCCCCATAGCTCACATGGTCCTTCGGGTCAGAGTACTATCTATAGTCATGTTGTTCCCTCATCTTCCCACACCTTTGTATCACAAGGCTACATGCCTCTTTATGTGTTGACAGGTTATGTACCACATTATGTACCACCTTATGTGTCCGGGGGTCAATTTGCTTATCAGTCCTACGACTATGGATTTGTAGCACCCTAGTCTCAAGGTATTCTAAATTACAACATTCCCATGTACCCTTTTATGGGTCAAATGGGAGGAGGATATTATCCCACTGGCCAAGGCCATGGTGTTTACAACAACCAGACATACATGAACCAGTCTTATCAGGGAGCATGGAACTAGATGGCTCAACCTAGGCTCCCTTTCCTAGCAACGTTAAACTTGCCTGACTTATCGAGATTGACCAATGATCTGGTATCTCATGATTCGATATGACCGGTTGTTCCCACCAAGAATCCTTCAGACATTCTGAAATTCGAAGGTAAGAGTGGTTAGGACCCTGGTGAGCACATTATGACTTTCCACCTATGGTGCTCTTCGAATTCGTTGAGCTATGATTCTATTCATTTAGGACTATTTCAAGGAATCCTCATGGGTCATACGACAAAATGGTATATATAGTTTCCTGGGGGCACATATCAGACGTTCAATGACTTAGCCATGACCTTTCTCAACCACTTTCAGCTACATGTGCGTTATGATGTCGGTATTGAGCTCTTGTCAACATTTTGGCAGGATAAAGCCACACATATTTCTGATCATATTCAAGAGTGGCATATACAAAAGTGGTTGATTAAGGCTCAAATCCCACCATAGTTTCTTTTGGAGTGTTTCCTCAAATCGTTATTTCCATATATAGCGAAGGATGTTTCCACATCCAAAGTGATGAAAGAGGGACACACTATATTTTGAGCTCAGTGACTAGACTTGATTTATGCTCAGCCTAGGCTCTTATATGAGATTATTTCGAATGCACCATGGTCCAATTTCAATCCTAAGTTCAAGCCTGGGCCATAGTGCTGATGGTATTGTTGGCTCTGCAAGTGCTAAACCCACAGACTCGGTTATAAGTCAAATGAAATTTTTTTCTATTAACTAGCCTGCGTTGGGACAAGCTACGACTTCTTCTCATCCCACTCAAGACTGATGTACATTCTGTGCAATCATTGAACCAAAAAGGTAACCAACAACCTAGATGAAACAAGGAAAATGGAAGAAATAATCATAAGGGTGGGAATCGAAATAGAAATGTAATGATGACAAGAACGATAATAATGTTGGGGGGGGAAAGAAGTCTAAACATAAGGTTAAGTTCCCTTGCAATCTTTGAGGGGAATATGACCTCACTCACTTGTGCCCTTGTATGGAAGATGCCTCGAAATTCATCGCACAGAGCCCAGCTATGTTGACGGATCCTTTACCGCACATCCAAAATATGAATTCGAGGACTGGAGTCTCTAGAAGTACTTATGGTGGGAATCAAAACCCACCGAACACTGCAAGTTGCCATGGATGGATCAACATGATTTCCATCGAGAATGTTGTGACACAAGCTAAATATTATGGTTCATCGCAACCTGGCCTAGGAAAAGAACCTGCTCCACTCAAGACCCCTTTGTGTATTGATAAACCTAGTGACAAGCCTAAAGTTCCACCTTGTATTTCTAAGGGACTCTTAAAGCGTTCGGGGCACAATCCTAATTCCTGAGCCGCCCATAACTATTCCATTGTCAAGGATTTGGGCCAGACTCCTTATGTGATTTCTGCTTTAGCATTCCTTCATACTTGCCCTTCCCAAAGGAAAGCTTTGTTATCTTTTCTTGGGGTGCTTAATTCACATCCTTCCACATTGATTAAATTTGAAACTAGCGAAGTCCAACCTAGCTTTCCTTACCATGTGGCTCTCATTTTCCATGTGAAGTGTATGAACAACACCATTAACGCACAACAATTGATGAAGGTGCTATGACTTCGGCGATGTCTTTGGCTTGTTGGAAGGGTTTAGGCTCTCCTATGTTGTCGAAATATGGAACCATGTTGAATTATTTTGATGGGATATCTTCTTGGCCGCATGGGATACTTCCTTCTCTTGAGGTTTAATTGGGAGGGAAGATCATGTCGATCGAGGTCGAGGTGGTTGATGTGCCCCTTGACTATAATCTTCTACTGGGTCAAAATTGGATTTATAACATGAAAGAGACCGCGTCGTATGTATTCTGTGTTGTTTGTTTCCCTTTCGAAGGGAGGATAATCAGGGCCTCACATAAATATTTTGATAATTCTAGTACAAAAGCATCGTCGGGAGCTACTATCTCGGTCATTGATAATTCTCATCTTGCAACTGACAATGTTGGGGTGGGAATGTGTCTATTATTGATGGGAACTTTCAATATTTCCGCACCAATTCTTACTATAGGATCCATCCTTGGTAGTGATTCATCATCATTGAGTTCTATTCCATTATGTGTTTCTCATATCTCTGAGCACTTCGAATGAAGATCCTAGAACTACCAAGATGTACATGTTGTTATCTACAACGATGATTGCATATCAAGCCACTCTTGGTCCCTTTGTAGATCCTAGTCCTTCCTCTTCACGGACGGAGGAGGAGGACCCGTATGCACTTCCCTCTTGGGAAGTTTCTTCATCACACTCATCCTTGGTAGTGATTCATCATCATTGAGTTCTATTCCATTATGTGTTTCTCATATCTCTGAGCACTTCGGATGAAGATCCTAGAACTACCAAGATGTACATGTTGTTATCTACAACAATGATTGCATATCAAGCCACTCTTGGTCCCTTTGTAGATCCTAGTCCTTCCTCTTCACGGACGGAGGAGGAGGACCCGTATGCACTTCCCTCTTGGGAAGTTTCTTCATCACACTCTCATGATTGCTTTGATGATACTTTTCCTTCAGATGAAGCTATCCTCGAAGCCATGAATGGTTTATATGGACATTGGGAACAGTTACACCACCAGTATTACTTTCTACCAGAGCTTGAATGTATTGAGTGTGACGACTATAGGGCGATCCTTAGTGAGAAATTCGGTAGGCCCATGGTCCCATAGGCACTCCTAGCAATTTTTTCGACCACATTTATCCTTCTTTTCACCCATTAGAGATATGCATCGAAATTTTATGGAATATTATATTTCTATAATTAATATGTTTATTAATTTTGAATTTGTATGCATGAGTACAAAAAAATAGCCATATAAATTTCTATTATAATGAATATCTAGACAAATAAAAGAAAACACACAAATATAACTACTACAATTCGCTAAACATACAAATACAATTATTTGTACAATACAAATCTTATCATCAATTATTAAACACAAAGAAACCAACTCTTAACAAATAAAAAAGCATGCATACCACAGTCAAGTGAATAGATTGTTTTTGTCAATTTCATCAAATGTTATTGTTAATTTCATCAAATTCAAATTACTACTTTTGTCAATTTCATCAAATGTTTTTGTTAATTTCATCAAATTTAAATTATTGTTTTTGTCAATTTCATCAAATGTTTTTGTTAATTTCATCAAATTCAAATTACTGATAATTCACTTTCCTCACATTCAAATAATAACTTAATGTCATACATTTATATTTTTTCATCAAATCATTTATATTAAATAAAATCTTTTAAAATCATAAATATACATTACAAATTTAGTTATAACATTTCACTATTATAATTGTCTAAATTTAGTTTTGATTGAATCATCTGATCACCTATTTTAGATAGCCTTAAATTATTAAATATCACATTATAACTTTACCATGAAATTACTTGAAAAAAGTTTATAATAAATTTTTAAACATTTTCCAACAATTTCATCCATATTTATTGGGTATCTACAATAAAGTTTTAAAACTAAACAATAAAGAATCCTTAGATCATATATAAACTTTATAATGCTTTTTCCATGTAAAAGAAATAAGTAATTCAAATATAAAGTAAAACTTTTGCACTTTCTTCTTTAATAGCCCATTGGTCATAGTTGATCCACTATTGCTTCTTGGAAAAAAAAACCCTCATTATGTAAAAAAAAGAATATAGAAACCCAAAACCATCATCATCAAGTTTTAAAACTAAACAATAAAGGAATCCTTACATCATATATAAACTGCATAATTCTTTTTCCATGTAAAATAAATTAATAATTCAAATATGAAGTAAAACATTTTTCTTTAATAACCCATTGTCCATAGTTGATCCACTGTTGTTTTTTAGAAAAAAAACCCTCATTATGTCTAAAAACAGGAATGTAGGAACCCAAAACCATTATCATCAAGTTTTAAAACTAAACAATAAAGGAATCCTTAGATCATATATAAATTTCATAATGCTTTTTCCATGTAAAAGAATAATTCAAATATAAAGTAAAACTTTCATACTCTCTTCTTTAATAACCCGTTGTTCATGGTTGATCTACCATTATTTCTTGAGAAAAAGAAACCCTCATTATGTCTGAAAAAGAGGAATCCAGGAACCCAAAACCATTGGTTATTGGTTTCTTATTAATGGATGCTTAAGATATTCTACCTTATATCCATTATCATTATCATTATATATATATATATATATATATATATATATATTACGACCATCTAAAGAAAGTATATTATTGGAAAATTTGGGGTCATATGCATATAGAGAGGAATGTTCCACTTACTATTTGTTTTGCTTTTCTAAACTCTCTTTGATAATATTTCCTTTATTTTGGGTTATGTAGATTCAATTATTGTTTTCACAATCATCATTTTCTCTTTGAAACACGTTTATCCTTCTTTTCACATATTGGAGATATGCATAAAAAGTTTATGAAATATTATATTTCTATAATTAATATGTTTATTAATTTTAAATTTGTATGCATGAGTATAAAAAAAAAGTTATATAAATTTCTATTATAACGAATATTTAGACAAACAAGAAAAACATACAAATATAACTACTACAATTCACTAAACATACAAATACAATTATTTGTATAGTACAAATGTTATCAACAATTATTAAACACAAAGAAAACAATTCTTAACAAATAAAAAAAACATGCAAACCACACTCAAGTGAATAGATTGTTTTTGTCAATTTCATCAAAAACACAATTTCATCAAATTTAAATTATTGTTTTTATCAATTTCATCAAATGTTTTTTAATTTCATCAAATTTAAGTAAGGGATAATTCCTTTTCCTCTTATATTTTTTCATCAAATCATTTATATTAAATAAAATCTTTTAAAATAATAAATATCACATTACAACTTTAATTATAACATTTCACTATTATAATTGTCTAAATTTAGTTTTGATTGAATAATCTAATAACCTATTTTATATAATCTAAATTATTAAATATCACACTATAACTTTAGCATATAATTACTTAAAACTAATGAAATCATACCGAATTCTCGACCATCGTTATTGGTCAAAGCTAAAACTAGTGTAGTGTTGTTAACAAATCTTTTTTAAAGATAATGTTTATAATGAAAATAATTTATTGGTAAAACTACTCACTTAAAATTTAATATAAATTATACTAGAAAAGAATAAATTATACTGAAATAGATAGGGATTATATTAGTCGAGAAAATTACAAAATCTGTCAGCTCATTCGAATTTTGTTTTTTCTTCAAATTGGTTTTCCATCTAAATTTCCTTGAAACTACTAATTTTTTTATTGTCAAAACAATTCTTCAAATTAACATTTTTATTATCAAGAGTGTAGAACCCAATCCTTTAGGAAATTCAAGACCATAACAATAATTGATGAGAGTTATGACCTCTCAAATTGAAAAACATAGCTTGAAGAAGGAAGAACACATCTATAACAATAAAAATGAAGAGAGTGAGTTAAAATGGTTTAATCTTAATCTTATTCATAAGCCTTCAATGACCTTATATATATTTAAAATGTATACACACAATCCAATGGGTGAAATAATGAATAACAAAACCTAATGAACATAGTCTGAAGGCTAATAGATGCAACCAACTAACTAAATGCTCACACAACGAGTAAATTCCAACTAAATCTACTTGAATCAAAGGGAGAACTCTCATAAGTGTTAGATGTTACCTTTGGTGCATCATCCTTGGTGAGTGCACACTATTGTTCCACATTAGTTCCTCCGACTTTAACTTGAAAGTGTCTTCATTTTCCTCTTACTTTAGGTAAGGTCCTATGGAATACAAAATATTGTGAGATATGTCTCAAAATATTTAGTGTGGCATTGGAAGACAAATATGTGTGTCTTCCCTAAAGATTGTACTAAGATGGAATATGGAGTTTTTGTAGTTGTGATTGTTGGACCATGTGTATTTCATCTATTGTATCAACAAGGTTTCTTATACAAAGAGAAAAGGTTAGAGTTGTGTGTAAACCTATGAAGATCTATGATCCCTAGAGGAAGTGCACATATGAGATAAGCTAAGTCAAATATGGGTTTAGTAGGTAGTGTACTTGTGTACATGGTAGTATGTGTAACTAATCAATATTGAAAAATTTTAGGATCCAAGTGATTGTTCCCTATGATTCTCGATGTAGTACATACTATCTTGTTGTTGGATGATAGAGGGAATTCTACATACTTATAGAAAAATTTGTGTCTCCAAGTGTCTTAAAGGTATGGGTTCATTTATGGGTAATTCAAGGTTCTATAATCCATATAAAGAAAATCCAAAAGAAGGATCATTCCTTGAAGAGGGATCCATGTGATATGTTGATCCTATTGTGGTAAGGATGGAATCTAACTACAAGAGAGAAAATGAGTGTGAAAAAGGCATATGAGAAATGGAAGAAAACCTATAGTCTTAATATGGTATCTCAAATTCCATATGTACTGTGCAATTTAGCCAAAATACCCCAACTCATAAGATGATATAAAATGGTCTAGTTATGTGTTATATATTCTATCCATGTATGAATATTTATTCAAGAAACTATCAACAAACTATAACCATGGATTAATAATGTATGTCAATTAGGAATGTGGTATCTTGAGTTTTGTGAAAAATTGTCAGGTCCAAAAGGTTCACTTTGTTTGTGATATACATTGTGCTTAGTAAATGATTGGATGAGTGAGAGATTATTAGGTTACCTCTTGTAGTGTATGAGCCATATATTTAAAGTAATTCTTCATCTAGAAAAGTGTTATCATCTTAGTAGAATGTATACGCTATCTATCTATGATCTAGATTATGTGCATCTTGTTAGTAGTGTTATGTTGCATGATATTTTTCTTTTGAAGAAAACATGCCTAGTCTTGATCAAATTTTTTTGTACTTTACTACCTTGAAATGAGATATAGATTTGGAGATAGATTGAAGTAACGATGCTAAATATTTTGATGTCTTAGAGGCTAAGATAAATATGGGAATTAGGGTTTCATGAATATGATGGGATATTGAGAAAACCAACAACATGTGTATAGGGTAAATAATGACATTTGTATGCCATTGGGTGTGTCAGTAAAAATATATCACCAATAATAGCTGACATCAAATTGTCAACCTGAGAAGGTAAACATTGAGGTACTGGTACTATAAGTACAAGACCAGAGTAGAGATACTAAACTAACTCTTAATTTACTGACGTAAATATCAAACTGTCACTGATCTAATCCCACTCACAACAACTCCATCAAACCAAACTTCAGAGATATTGAAATAATTTGATTAAAACAATTCACCAACCTTGCTGCAACTAATATCTGATAGCACACTTTGAAATTAAATGCTAGCACACTTCTGGAAACGAAATATAACCACTCTTCAAATGAATTTCAAACACCAAGCAACTTCACTCTATCTTAAAATAGGAATTGGAATCAAATCAAAGGATTGAAACAACTTGAATTTCAAACTGTAAACTCATAACTTTTTTAACGAAATCTTCAAACCGAAAAATGAAACAACCTCACAATATAATTGAAATCAATACTGGAAATGCATAATCATAACTATAATCAATCTCTCACAAAACTAAAATCAATATGTGCTATTATAAATTATCATGGCCTAAGATGTAGCACATGCCCAAGCAGGGGTCCCTCCTAACTCAGGATGTGTTATAATTAATCTACATCAAATGTAACATGCCATAAAAAAAGATTTAATATTAATGTTCAAACAATCATATACATAAGCTGGCTTACAACATCCTCATTAGCAAAATTCTTCTACATCTATCTCCATATTCTGATACTTGCACCCTCCCTCCTTAAATGAGAAATCAACCTCCTCCATTTATACACTTACATCAAGTTTGAACATTTTCAAACAATCTCACTGAATTTCAAAATTCGTTCAAACAACTCAGAAACAACCAATTTAGAAAACGAAATTTTGGCAAAAGTTAGAAAAATATCCCTTCAATATCTCTCTGGTGGTTGCAAATTTGGTGAAATAATTTTATGGGTTTTGTAGCTAGATAGTTTTTATTCACACCCATTCGATCGTTCAGAGAGATAAGATCCCACATGCACACATATTGAGGCATAATATGGAAGTTCAAAAATATTTACTATGAAAAATCTGAGTGCTGGATCAAGAATTGGAACAGGTACCGGATTTAGTGTCAGATCAGGTACTGGAACAAGTACAGGATTTAGTGTTGGATCAGGTACTAGAACAGGTATAGGAAGTACATAGTTATGAATTTGATTTGCATTGCTGGTATGGGTTGGTGCTAGAATATCAACATTAGTACAATAATTGATAGTATAATATTATGAGTGATATTTTGCATTAAAAACTCTCAAAACTTAATTAAAAACAAGATAATTTCTAAGGACAAGTTCCAGACCATTAATCATTAATTTAGGCCAATGTTTAGATCAAATTTATATAAAAAATGAGAGATATAAGGACAACACAAATATAATGGAAGAGGTATAGAGTATGGAAATACTCAAAATCGAGAGCCTAACATCCCCCCAAACCCAAAATCTTGCATGTCCTCATGCAAGAAAGAATTCATGTAGACAAAAAGAAGAAAAATTAAACTCTGTAAGTCATCTGGATTATCCTCTGTTTGCTAACATGTTTTTCGAAGCTTCTCCCTAAGAGATCTATTTTCAATGAGAAGTATACGAGCCTCCTGATATCTTTGATTAAGTCTGGAGGAAATCTTTCTGTTTTCATAACTTACTAGATTGGCTTGAGAAAAGAAATTATCCACTTGCGCACACATGTCTGATTCCTTAGTCTGATATTGAGCAAGTCGATCTTTCAATGTAGTATTCTCGGTCCTAATAAATTGATCCAAGATCTCATATTCATGTAATTCCTCTTTCAATTTTGCAATCTCTGTCTATAGTTTTAAAAGTTTTTGAGGATAAATTATCTTGGAAAATTTTAACCCTAAGATGAAGAAGTTCCATGAAAATTTAAATCAAGTGATGATACTGCTGCCTCGTCCATCTATGATGCTACTCTCTCAAATCTTTAAAATTACAGGAATAGGATCATGTAGTGTAGGCTCATTGGCTATTAATATCCCAATACTCATATTGCTTGCAGGTGCTAGAATAAATGACAACTACGTAATACCCAAGTAAATATGCAGAAAATTGATATCTACAATTGTTCTTTGAATTCAACAAACATACCCTTTAGAATATTTGTTTAGCACCAATTATGCTAATATGGTACTGATCTGGTATTAGTTTGATCTTTTTGTCTTACTTTTGTGTTGATAAGGATAATTTCTACTTTAATGGATCAAATCTAAAGACCTGATTTGTAAGTAATTTATCAAAAAATGCAGGAGTCTTACCCAAATATGCAGAAAATCCATCTACAGCCATTCCTACATCTCTTGTACCATATTTTAGAAATATGTTTACCAACGATAGGGTTTAGGAAATGAGATTAACATAACAGTCTTTCTTCTTGCTTATTAAAAAACTTGGCATCCCATTAAAGAATATATTTCAAATCCTTTCAGTAATTCAAAATGTGAAGTAGGAAACAATGGTATAGGAGGACACAAAGCAGAAAAACAAAAGTGTGATCATAAAATGTCTTTGGCATTCAGGAATAACCAAGGTGAGGAAAATTTAGAGAGGCTTAAAATGATTTATATACAAGATTATACTTGTCCATAGCTTTTATACTCACATTTAAACAAATTGAGAGCTTTAAAAATGCATACCTCAGTCCCAAGCTTATATGTACCAATCGTGTTGATGACTAATGTGAGCACTTTTCAGAAAGATTTTTTTAAGAATCTAATATTACACCTGGAGCCCCTTTTTAGAATAAGTTTGTCCAGTCATTGCATGAACCATAAAATATAGAAGTGGTGTGATATCTGTAAATACTCAAGTTGAATGCTTGAATCTTATAAGATGATCAAAAGTGTCCTTGGATTGCTCTGAGCATTTTCAGCCACCTTGTTACTTATAACAATTTGGTAACCATTGTAAAATTCTAGTAACATAAAAGCATTCTGGTATTCAAACATGAATTTCTTGTGTTTCTCCTGAGCTAACAAGATGCTATCAGTAATGCTAAAAAAATGGAAATGACGGAAATATATAAACCCCTGCTAGAACATTTAAAAATTCTCCTCCCTTTTCACAATTATATGTAGATAGGAATTTTAGGTAGTGAAAATTCCCATAATTTGGATATCACAATCTACTTTCATTTGAAGATTTCAGCCTGAATTATGCTTTCCTCATTCACATTCTTCATTTATTCAATAAAATCATAGCTATTGTATTTCACTCAAACTTATTTACGATGTGCAATATTTATTCCCTTTTTACTATCCTACCCTATTTCAAAGAAAAGAGCCCTCCCTTCAGGTATAGGAAAATTTCCAATGGAATCGCATACGCAACATAATCAAAATCATACCCATATACACATATGGAGGATGTACCTAAACATATGGATAGATATGAGGAACCAACAAATATTTCTGATCTGGTCCTAGGAAGACTTGGAGAAGAGAGTCATCCTTCTGCTTGATAATGGACTGAAGCCAATATTTTATGTAATCCCTCATGCCTTCATCATCTTGCATATCTGTTCCTGTTACATCCTGTATATTTTCCAACTCTAGTGTCTGCTCTCCCTGAGTATTTAAGTGAGCTAAACATGCAAGAAATTCTTTAATTTCAGGCTCTAATCTTTGTTCTTCCTCTAGGGGATCTTTTAATTCTTTGAATTTTTCTATAATTAAGTAAGGATCCTCAAAGAACTAAAATGTAGACAGTTCAACTAGTGAATAAGGAAACATCTTCTTCTCCACTTCTTGACTTCCCCTAAATTCTTCGTGTTGGCTCTTGGATTTTCCTAGTGTGGGGAGGGGGGTCTAATAGAATAATCAAGAATTTGAAAAATAAATTCACACACTATAGACTGAATTAACACTAATAAATCCAAAATAAACCTTTACAAAACTAAATCCAACCACAATTTCTAAACTTGTACTGCAACAATAACCATTCATTAACAAATTTAAAGACATGCCTACTAAAAAGATATCTTCTTATTGAAAGAAAAGGTATGCTTCTTTGCATCACACTAGCATCAAAAGTACTCTCATACTGTTGAACTACTGAAATAAAATCACACTTTCTTGAAATAGAAATCTCACATTGGCTTAAAGTAAAGGCACACTTGTACACTATTGAATCAAAAGCCCATTGCTTCAAAAGTAACTATTGAAGTATAGTTGTTTGGCGATGCTTTGGAGGAACCTGTATAACATATGCATAGGTTTTGACCTCCCTTCTTACTGTTACTCCTCCCCCTTTCCTCCAACAAAACCAACACAAAACCTATTCTCCAATCCTTTTTAGTACCTCCCCGACAACGACACCAAAAATGTCAGTAAAAAATAATAGCTGAAATTAAATTGTCAGCATGAGAAGGTAAAATTTGAGGTACCAGTACTATATGTACAGGACTGGAGTAGATATGCGAAACTAACTCTTAATTTACTGAAGTAAATATCAAACTCTCATTGATATAATCCCAATCATAGCAACTCCATCAAACCACACTTCAAAAATATTGAAATAATTTGATTAAAATAATTCACCAACCTTGATGCAACTAATCTATGATAGCACACTTTGAAATTAAATGCTGGAAAACTTCTGGAAACAAAATCTAACCACTCTTCAAATGAATTTGAAACAAAAAGCAATTTCATTCTATCTTAAAATAGGAACTGGAATCAAATCAAAGGACTTAAACAACTTGAATTTCAAACCATAAACTCATAACTGTTGTAACCAAATATTCAAACTGAAAATGAAACATCCTCACTATATAATCAAAAACAATACTGGAAATGGACAATCATAACTAGAATCAATATCAATCTCTCACAAAACTAAACTCAATATCTGCAATTATAAATTATCATGGCCTAAGATGCAATACATGCCCAAGCAAGGGGGCATCCTAACTCAGGATGTGTTATAAGTAATCTACATCAAATATGACATGCCATAAAAACAAATATTTAATATTAATGTTCAAACAATTAGATACATAAGCTGGCTCACAACATCCTCATCAACAAAATTATTCTACATATATCTCCATATTATGATACCTCCACCCTCCCTCCTTACATGAGAAATCAATCTCCTCCATTTATACACTTACGTCAAGTCTGAACAACCTGAAACAAACTTCCCCAATTTCATAATTCGTTCAAACAACTCAGAAATAGCCAACTCACAAAACTCAATTTTGGCATAAGTTAGAAAAATGCCCCTTTCATATCTCTCTAGTGGTTGCAAATTTGGAAAAAGAATTTCTTGGTTTTATATATGGATAGATTTATACAAACCCATTAGACCATTTGAAGAGATATGCTCCCATGTCCACATAGATCCAGGTGCAATATGGTAGTTCAAAAATATTTATTGCTAAAAATATGAGTGTCGGATCAGGTACTGGAATAAGTACCAGATTGAGTGTCAAACCAGGTACTAGAACAAGTACCGAAAGTCCAAAGTTTTGAATTTGATTTGCATTTCTGGTATGGGTTGGTGCTAGAATATCAAAATTAGTACAATAATTCATATTATAATATTATGAGTGATATTTTGCATTAAAAACTCTCAAAACTTAATTAAAAATAAGAGAATTGCTAAGGACAAGTTCTAGACCATTAATCATTAATTTAGGCTAATGTTTAGATCAAATTTATATACAAAATGATAGCATAAGGACAACACAAGGATAATGGAAGAGGTATAGAGTATGGAAATAGTCAAAATCGAGATCCTGACAAGGTGGAGGTATGTTAGAAGTAAAAAATCAGTGTCTTATTGTGAAGGGAGAATGAAGGGCTGAGAGAATGCCAAGAATTCCACCAAGAGATTAACGTATGGATGGAAAATAAAATATTTAAGAGAGGACAATATTCTATAGGTTTGGAAACATGGAGGATGATACTAATGCATGTAAGATATAATTGATTGAGAAAGGAATTTATGGAGGTTGATTGGTTTTAGTGTATAATTACAAGCACAAAGTTTTGAAGCAATGGTAAAATCATAATATTTTCCTTGTTTAAAGATTTTATAAGTATTGTTTCTTTCAAGTCATATAATTCAGTTCAATAATGTGGGTATGGTACTCCAAGTATTAAGTCATATAATTCATTTCAATAATGTGGGTATGGTACTCCAAATATTAAGGCCAAAAAACAAAGGAGGGAAATGTCACATTCAATGGTGTATCAGAACACTATAAGAGAAGCAACTTCTAGTGGAGGCTTTTGTGTGGAGGATTATAATGTTATAAGATAGGAAAAATTATAAGAAAATATCTTCTAAGTCTTCCACCATTGGTAATAGAGTGTTTGGCGCATGTAATAATTGATGTCCATTATAATCAAATAAATATTGGTGGTTATAGGTTATATGGATGTTTTTCTACCAGTGTGAACATATCACATGAATGCATTGGTGCATTGTAAACATAAGCTCACAATTGCATACAATTTAATGTGATACACTAGTTCTTTTAATTAATACAATGTTAGGGTGCATGTAATATTTTTATATCCATTTTACATAGTATCCATCTCAACACAACAATGCTAACCATTCACAACTATGCATCGATGCTTATCTTACCATCTGGAGAAAACTATACTATAAATTAATAATAATGATAATGACCATTGGATTGTTGGTTTCTATGGACTCCAGTGTGTTTAGAATATATAACTACATCAATTATATATATTGTGTTTATTCTTTCTTCAACACCTTAATATCGATGTGTTGATAACAATTAGAAGTAGGAATAATTTTAAGAACACCCCCAAAATTTATATGTATAATAAATGGGAGAAACTCCGTAATATTTAGGAAAACTTGAAGGCTATTTTATCAATAATATAATATGTATATATAATTTTTTCACTAATATTTCATTCTATTATATAATCTTGTAAAATATTGGCGAATATTTCACTAAACTATAAGATATTGTAAAATCTTGGTGAATATTTCACTGAATTATAAAATATTGTAAAATCTTGGTAAATATTTCATCAAATTATAAAATCTTGTAATGTCTTGGTGAGTGTTTTTCTAGGAAGACTCAACTTTTGATTATGCAGATTACTAAGGTAGTGCAATAGAAGAGCATATGCTAGAGCTCGAATATCTTAACTCCTAGACCCTGAAATGAATAAATGCATGAATGATGAGAGGATGGATATATTTATACATTTCACAGGTAGCATTGGGTCACTCACAACTAGAGGTGTTGGTGAAACACAACTACACTAACTAGATTCAGGGAAAGTGGGGAGTCCACTTTTTATCTCGTCCCTTAATGGTCCAATGGACATGTGGGGACCCAAATCTTGACATACAAAAAAACTAATAGAATTGAACACTTTACACCATGGAGTGATTATGGCACCCACAGACCATTATTACAGCGTGGAGTATTCTTGAGACCCATAACCTTAATATAGTGTATGAATTACCAATTATCTTATTTTCCAAATATCTTTGATTTTAAGCTACCCTTTAAGAAAAAAAATAACCTACTTAGTTGTTTATGGATATGGATGTCACTTTTTCCTTTCTTTTGTTGATAATGAAAATATGAATTATACCATTTGACTTAGGATTTTTAGAGTTAGTTGGAAAATTTAAATGGTTATTATAAATTAGAACATAAACTAACAAGAATACAAAGCACATTAATGCATCATCACACATAAAATTAGAACTACTCTGTTAAAGACTATTTTTCCTTAGATTAATTGAGGAGGTGTTTGTATCCATGTAATTGAAATTCGTGAAAGCATGCAAAATGTGGTAAATTTTTTTTATCAACCTCATTGAATGCAAAAGACAAGATATCAAATAGTATAATGTCTACATATCAGGTCAAACATGACTTTTACATCTTATATACAATAATGATGGAAATGAGGTATCATATTCCAACTAAATTATATATTTATCATACATAACTAGATATGTTTCTGGATGATGATAGAAATTACACATCAAAACAAATCACCAAAAAACATTTTACTTCTAAATGACCCTTACAAAAACAAAATATTGAACAAGTACTGACCCCAACAAATTTAGGTCACAAATAAAATTGATGAACTTTGCAACACAAATAAAAGAATATACCAGTCACAAACTTCTCAATACAAAGTAAAGAGTCTACCAGTACACTTTGGACAACTCTACAAGAAGAAAACCAATATAATGATCATTCCATTGTAGCCTAACCATTACAACCAATGTTTATTCTCATTTATATTACAAACATCCCAAACATCAACAAAACAAACATAAAATATGAACATATACACTTTCATTAATGCCTTAGATCCAATAATAATTGCAGAGAAAGATCCTAATAAAAACACATTTTAAACAACTAGGTCAAATTCAATTTGAATATATAAAAACCATGTGGTGTCTCTGTATCAGAGTAGCATCCACTAACAACATATAAATGTTGTCGATAGTTTAAACATGTCAAGGCATAAACTAAATCATATATTTTTATATCTATAACAATTTCACAGAACCAATCCTCCTAGGATAAAATAAAGCCCTAATAATAATGAATGATCCCTAAGTATCAAGAGTGCCCTAGAATTTAACAGGACTCAAAAGAATCCATGATAAAAGGTAGATTTAAAATATAATAATATATTGTAATTGTGGATAAAAATCATAATTTTTTTAATAAAAATTATACCATGTTAATTATTGGATGAAAAGTGTGATGTGAGTTTGTATTCTTTGATCAATTGCATGTGCAGCATGCCCCTTCAAGACTTGAGCTTTCGGCAATGGAGATGTTGTGGGAATATTAAAATGTCAAGAAAAATGAGAATTAAAAGTGGAATTACACAACCAGAACCTTCACCCTACAAGCACAATTCAATGTGGGTGAATCACGAATCACTGTATCCTTTATATAGAAAACAATAGCCCTTGATTTTCACTCCAATATTGGAAATCAAGAAATGAAAGAAGGTATCACATGAAATTGGATAAAAAGACAATAAAATTAAACCATATGCCTAAATTACAAGGAAAATGGAGGGCGGAATAACCCCTGGGAGCCTCCATTACTGAAAATTGGGGGCAAAAGAGTGATTTCACTAGATTTTCTCTAGAAATTGGGGGCGAACGATAGAATGGAGGGAGATTTTGCTAGGGCGAAAACAGTTTTTTCATTTTCCTCATTAATATACGGGAGGCTATTCATTTTGGAATTATTATTTTTTAATAAATATTGGGTGAATATTAGCCGAAAAAACCCTTTCCATATAAGAAAATAGCCTACTAAATTTGTGTAAACTCATTAATATAGCCCCTAAAATTATCTATTTAAATGTGTGTGTGTTGTTTCTCTGATTAAAAGCACTAGCGTATAATTCCTCACACCAAAAAAATCATTTCACCATTAATGATTCACGTATGCCTTACTCTGTTCAGTGAATTCAAAAAAATACAATGCATCAATATGACAATATTTTATTTTTATTTTTAATTTCAATTAATAATAATAAAATGAAACAATTTTATAAAAATTTAATATTTTAATTCTAATTATTTCATTTATATATAATGATTGTATTAATGTTCTATATCATTGGATTAGAAATATTTTCATATTTTCATTGTAATATTAATCATCCATATACTAATTATCCATATATTTTAATTAGAAATGTAACATTTTAGAAAATTGGACAATATAATAGATTAGAATAAGAAACCCATTTTATTATCTATGAATTAAATACTCTTCACCATACAACATGAGAAAACATAAAGGTCCATAATAATTAAAATTTTAATATATAATTGTTACACTTATTGGTAACCTATGGTAAATCCAATTGGAACAATATATCTAATACATTAAGCAAAACATCCAATTTTTATAGACAATTATTTCAAAACATACAGCTTGTAGTAACATTCAATAATATTCATCAACAATATTTACTTGAGCTGCCATCATTGCTTGATTTGCTAAGTTGTATGCCTCATTTATTCATCAATTGTAGGTGATATTGTTTTTGGGTTACTTGATCAAATGTTTTGTTGGTTCACTTGATTTTGTTTGTCTTTGATTTTTGTCTATAAACATACAAATAAAGTGCAATAAGTATATCTACATTTATAATGCAATATACTTGATTGTGTAAATAAAATATCATGCCATAACAAGAAGTAATTCAAAACTAATACACATTCTTTCAAAGACATTCCTTATGCCATCTTTCAGTAACACTTTTATTGGTTTCAGACCATACTTTAATTACTACAAGTTTTATACATTGAAAAGGAATTGATATAATTAGCATAAAGTTTTTTTTTCAATTAATTATAAAATGAGGAAATTAAGACAACATAGCTATTTACAAATTGCACAATTAACACAAGTGATATTGTAACATATACTCACAACCCATACATAACCCAATTATAATCAATTTTTTGGATGACTCTTCTTTATATGCTCAAACATAGTAGAATACATCCAATGATGAGTGTACAAATTAATTAAAATATAAATATCCCAACAAAGATGAAATCTTAAGGAAAACACGAGTTATATTATATAAATATCCCAACAAAGATGAAATCTTAAGGAAAACACGAGTTATATTCACAAGCTTTAAGATCAAATTTTTTCTTCATGGTCATTTCTTGCATGTGTTGAATGGGTTCCATTTTGTTTTCTTTTCTACAACAAAAATAATGAAAATTAGTATTTCATGCAATAATTGAATCAAATATATATAAAAGGAAAAATCAATTAGTACATAAACTTAATGCTTATTGTTGTTGAGATGGCTCCTCCTACCATGTAATTATGTTTATTTATTTGACCATATCCTTGTACACTTTTTGGACATCCCTGCTGGCATGTTTTAGATATCACCTTGTTTGTCCTTTGAAATTTTCATATTCTTCTTTAAAAACAATTAGCACAAAATACAACATTTATATTGATATGATTTTAAATGTAGCCGAGTTATTATTTTCTTACATCTCGAATTGATTCTGAAATAGAGAATGATTAATGATATTAGTCATTAAAATATACAATACATTTTATAAGCAAAATCAATATCAACATGATATTAAAAAACACAATATACATGAACACTAATATTAAAATAAATATTTTATATGTTCTACATCCAATGATGAATGTACAAATTAATTAAAATATAAATATCACAATAGATATAAAATCTCAAGGAAAACATGAGTTATATATTCACAAAGTTTATGATCAAAATTTTTTCTTCATGGATGTATAGAAAAGGAAAAATCAATTATTACATAAACTTAATGCATATTGTTATTAAGGTGGCTCTTCCTATGATGTAATTATGTTTATTTCTTTGACCATATCTTTGCATACTTTTCTGGACATCCCTATTGGCATGTTTCAGATATCACCTTGTTTGTCCTTTGAAATTTTCATATTCTTCTTGAAAAATAAATAACACAAAATAAAACATTTATAATGATATGAATGTATATATAGCTGAGTTATTAATTTTTAGATCTCAAATTTGATTTTGAGATAGAGAATAGTTAGTGATATTAATCACTAACATAGACATTACATTTTATAAACAATATCAATATAAACATGATATGAAATTACATAATATACATTATCATACATACATACATATATATATATATA
>LPNX011233956.1:52810-92477 GCA_001517045.1 Pseudotsuga menziesii
AAGAAATCATTAATATTGTATTTCACTAACATACACACAATATATTTTCAGGGTTGGCAGGTGCAGGTGGGATAATCTTTGATCCTGTAGGAAATATAGTTTCCTCCTTTGCCTTGGGTCTTGGTCTAAAAACCAATAATGAGGCAGAATGGTTTGCGCTTTACTTTGGAGTGAACCTAGAAAAGCAACTAAACATTTCTGAAATCATTGTTCTAGGAGATTCTAAGCAAGTAATTCACAAAATGAATAATGACTTAAACAAAGTTGTTGTCAAAATAAAAAAATACATGAATGCATTTGTCAAGCCATTGTTCCAATTCAAGTCTCCTACTTTCATACTCTCCGAGGGCACAATTCAGAGGCAGATAAGTTGGCTAATTTAGGAGCCAAGCTTTAAATTGGGACTAGCAATGTGAATGGCACCATAAACATATGTTGTTATGTACCCTAAGCACGCTAATAACAAAAGGAAGCTAAGGCAGACCTTCCATAGTGTTAGAACCACCCTCATATGCATTAAGACACATATCAGAGACGTAAAATTTAGTGAACAGATCCCAACCACCACATTCAGTCTCTCTTCCAGCTGACAAGAAATCTGGCACCCAGTTCATAATCGTTAAGGCAAAGGCCATGTGAAGGATTTAATGGCGAATTTAGTACATGGTAGATCGATTGGATTTTCTACACAAGTCGAGCTCATCTTCTCAATAAAACCTCTTAATCCTCATGCCGACCTCAACACTCATTTCATTTTCTCTCCATCAAGAGCTGGTAGCAGCTCTGCCAGTTTAGAGAAGGTTCACAAAAAAATTGTTCTTGGCATCGAAGAAGACAAAGAATTAGGAGGTTTTTGTGAAATAGAAGAGTGAAAACTTAGCAGAGACAAAGGGTGTTTCTCAGTGCAAAGGTTGTTTCAATCTTCGTCCGGGAATTCTGGAACAATTTTTCCTCCCTCCAGTCCAGAGAATTGGTTTGGTGCAGATATGTTCATCGAAGGTTCACCCCCCTTGATCACTAGAGGGTCTCAGTATCACAGATTTACCTTGATTGCATCAAGCAAAAGGCCAAGTCATATTAGCTCTATCTTCACTCTATAATGATATGGCAGACAAAGAATTTACACTAGAGGACATTCAGAACTTGATTAAGGATATTAAGAAGCATCTCTGGTGGCTCTAAGACATAGTCAATGAAAGCATTACTGAAGGTAGCCAAACAATAGACTGGATGGTCTGACAGATAGAAAATCAAGACACCCGAATTGAAGACAATCACTGATATCTGTATGATTTAATGGGAACAATAGGCTATATGAAGGATGACCTGCATAAGCTTGTGAATATGAATCAAAGCAGTCATATTCATGACTATTGTTCCAGAGATCAAGCAATGGTGGAATCTTCGGTTGTGCAACCTGTCAAAGACATAAAAGGGAAGCAACAAGTGTAATTCTGCTAAAATGCATTTTTTATGTTTTTATTTTTATTTTGTTCTAGGTGTATATGCTCGTATCTACTCGTCTAAGGGATTTAGAATTTTTATTAGGAAAAACTGCAAACTCAAGACTTTAGTAATCTACTCAAATGAACATGTAATTTTGGGTTCCATAGTACTCTTGGCAGGTCTCAGACCTCTCTATTTTCTTACCTGGCTAGCCACAACTTTTTAATTAATATAATATATTCAAGGTTTCTGTTAAAAAAAAATATACACCCATATATCTTGTAAATAAAACAACATCTACATCACCATGATATCAAAATGAATAATATATATGAGCGATAATATACATATATGAAAAACATACACCTCAAGTCAAATTATATATATATATATAAGCTACATTGCAATAATCAAATATATACGCATGATAAATACTTACCATAAACTAGTTGATACGCCATTGAAGACATAGGTATCAATACCTCCACTAGATAAAAAACTAGAATGAAGCAGTTGTTATATCTCTCAACCATAATCTATATCAGTTTATACAACCATTTATTAATGCCACCAACAAATGGAGTGGATGTTACACTTGGTTAGTTGGCTATTGGAGTAAGAGATGGTGGTCGATTGGTTGGTGGAGGAGGAGATGATGGTTATTCCACTAGATGAGTAGAAGAAGGTGATTGATCAAACTATGGAAGAGGAGACGGTGGATGGTAAATTTGTGCAAGAGGAGAGGGTGGCTAGAAAGGTCATGGAGGAGGGGATGGTGGTTGATCAACTAGTGGAGGAGGAGTTGATGTTTTTTTTTTATGAGGAGGATAAGGTGGTTTGTTTACTCATGAAGGATGAGGTGGAGAATCACTATCCTCAATAGATAAAGATGAAGGTTGATGGAAGTGCCGATCCATCCTCCTCTTGAGTGTGTTACAGGTCTTAGAAAAAATCATGATGCATAAACAATCAAATCAAGAGGAATGTTATCCAATATACATAAGAGATCAAGTTCTTGTATGATATGGCTAACATTTACAGGGTGCACTCCATGTTGAGCCATCAATCGACATAAATGATTTTCTAGATCCTAACAAAATCTATGGTCTTTCCTATGTCATAAATAGGGTCTCTATATTTGAGGTAGCATATCTACCTTAAAAACATCCTCATAATTTTGGGGAGGAACCTCCCAAATATGCAAGATCCAATATGCACAAAATATTAGAGAATGATAATTAGACAATTTAAAGAAAATGTTACTTTAAATTACATTTGCGTTAAATAAGATAAAAATGCAATTAGATTAATCAAAACATAGCCTTAATATTACCTTTGGAATCTTGTGGAACATCCTACATAAATAATATGTTCACACATACTCTCCAGTCTGTGCCTATGTATAGGTATTCCACAAGATCTAGGGTATGATTATTTTCACTTGAAAGCCTCTCCAATACTTTTGGACTAACCATATATGAGAAATATCAATAGCCCCTCTTGCGAAACATCTACCTGCACATATGCAAGTGCACATTTGTCCTTAGACTAGGAGGGAGGCTCTCAAATGATGATCTAGTGGAAATAATCATTTCAGAAAATAAACCAAATAACTATTAACCAAATGGGAATCACATGTTCACATTGACCAAAGAATGATAATGATCTATATAAAAATGAAATTGTGACAAAAAAATGGGAGATGACATAATACATTTGGACCTATGCAGTAAAGAATATACATAATATAAGAGAGGAAAACTAGTGCACTTCCCATTAGAGGTGTAGTGTGCCACTATCATGCAGACCATAAGTTATATGAAAATAAAATCCTCTACAACAAATGCATGTAAATCCAACTTGGCACCACTAGGAACCTAGAAGTCACAAGGGTCAATGATGTCCTTACTAGCGTATCATTGAATGTATGTGAGCTTACCTTCTTGCACAATGCCAAGCAGAGATTAGGGAAATCATTAGAGCAAATTTCAACTCAAAATGGGCCTCATAAGGAAAATTAATAAAATAATAGTTATAATAACAAAATAATATTTATTAATTTTGTAGGAAGAAAAGAAAAAACTACTTTTTTTGTTCGTATTTTCGGCATATATCCTTGTGTTTTTACTCAAATTTCGATTGGGAGAGCTCGTTGGATGCGAAATTTAATTCCACATCCAATGAGTACCCACTCAGTGTATTTTTGACGTGCCCTGCTACCCCCAAAACAAGAAATACTTAAAAAAACGTGATGATGATGTCATTCCAAAAACATTCCAAAACCATTGACAAATTGAAAAATAAGAAATATGAAAACTAAGCAACATCGATCCAGAAATGGTCATACAATGATACTAAACACTGGTGTTCAACCCATCATGACAAGAATATGATCTTGCAATATGGAGTATTGAAATAACTAGAAGTAAAATCAACTTCAATGATATTTTTCCAACATTATAACTTCAAAAAGTTGAACAAATTTCTCAGTGACGTTTGTCACTTAGGTCGCAAGTAAAATTCAATCAACACAAGGGAATTAAATCCTTCTCTATCAACTTATATATAGTGTTCTTGATGTATCCACAACATTCAAGTACTAACAAGTGAATATTTTTTAAATTAAATAAAGCAAAAAGAAAATAATGATCCAACCTTTTGCACGTCAGTGAAGTGATCTCTTTTATATTTCCTTTTTCTTGAGTGGAGAATCAATATCAATCAAGATATCCACTTTAATTGTACATACATGAATGTGATCTCTTTTATATTTTTATCTCAAAATTAAAAAATACATGAATGTTTCAAAATCAATTGATTTAATTAATGTATATGAAGAACATATATTCATTTAGAAGTAAATTAAAATAGAAGTACTTGATATTTATATTTCATATGATTGGGTAAGAAAATTTTTAAGAAAATTGAACTCTTTTGTGAAATAAATTAAATTAAAGTGAATCTAATTTTCATAGACATTTATATCACTTTTATGTTGGTATGTTGCAAGATGTATATGTAAAATACTTACCGTGTGAAAAAAGAACTACACTTACATCACTTATATGTTGGTATGTTACAATACTTACGGTGTGAAAAAGGAACTACTGTATTTAATAACTAACTAACTTATGTTTCAGTTTTGTATTTATATATAATAAAATATTATTGTTTTAATAGAATTTTATGAAAAAAATTATATTTATCAAGTGTATAGTGTAATTAAAAAAGAAATATTATTTAAGGGAAGATAAATGTGGCTTTAATTTTATCTAAAAATTTCAAAGATTAGTTTTTAGAGGTATATTAGATTTATTAAGTCTTTCTATTCCCATCGGAGGCAATTCATTTAGAGCTACCAATGTAAAGGATAAAAACTTAATATTCATGTTTTTACTCTATCCTCAATCTAAAATTTTGGACATAAAATGTTCTTTTTCTATGGAAAAAAATATTGATAATAGACATCCTTTTCATTAGCTTCATCCACTAGATATGATTGTTCAATATGGTTGTCTTTTTGTTTTAATTAGTGTTCTTTATTAGATTCATAAATTCTCTTCATTCTTATTCTAGAGGATTTATTTACAAGTATGGCCCTAAACGAGAAGAGTGCAATATTCATGTTTTCTTCTCTATCCTCATTGACAATTTTGGAGAGACTTGGTGTTTTCCTTCTCTAAAACAATATATCACTAAATGACATCATTTTAATTTGCTTCATCCTCCATATATGGTTATTGACATGGTTGTGAATTTTTTGATTTCAAGTTTTTTCAATTATTTCTTTTTGATGAGGTACATGCATGAGGATACAAATCTCGAAGATGTCATGTTTGTTGGTATAGACAACACTGAAAAGTGGTATTCTCATAACAAAGAATTTGAACCCATATAAGATTTCCCCACTATAAAATAAGCATATTTCTTTCTAGATCTAGCCTTATCTTGACCTCAACATATAATCTAGTATATGTGAAGGAACCCACTTTAAAATGCTCTATATATATTTTGATGAAATTCCCCAAAGTATTGTTGAAATCTTGATAGCTAATAAATGCCAAAATTTATGGGCTAGATTTGGGATTTGAACCCAAACTGGTATTTTTGTTATATTTGTTATAGATATAGGGATTATCTTAGGAAACTCTTTGATACTCAATAAAGTTCTAAACTTAAACAATAAAGAAATCCTTATAACAATGGTAAATCTCATAGTGCTTTGTCCGTGTAAAAAAAATCCGTGATACAAATATGAAAGAGAAGCTTCATGTTTTCTCTTTTGTAAATCATGGTTGTTCAACTATTGTTGCTTGAGAAAAAGAAACTGCCATTACTCCTAAAAAGGAAAGATATAGGAACTGAAAACCATTAATTTCTTTTTAGTGGATGCTTGAGATCTTCTTCCCCTAAATCCATGAAATATATATGTTGTATGGCCATCTAAAGTAATGATACCATTGCTAAAATTAAGGTTAATGTATATAAAGAGGAATATTTTACTTCACTATTTGTTTGGATTTTCTACAAAGATCTTCTTGATATTATTTCCTTTATTTTGGGTCATTTCCATGTTGCATGCAGATCTCATCATTGTTCTCACGACCATAGTCGTCTTCTTCTTCTTCTTTTTATTTCCTACATTTAACATTCTTCTCACCCATTCGAGGTATGCATCCTAAATCTTATTCAATATTATATTTTTCTTACTATGTTTGATTTTGGCTTTATTTACAATAGACACAAAAAATAACAATATAAATGTTTATTATAATGAATATTTATACATAAACAAAAGAAAACATACAAGTCTTACAAGTACAATTTACTAAATATAAAAATACAAATATTTGTAGCCTATATCTATTTTTTCTAATTGGGGAAGTACTTGTACTAGTGTTACAAAAGGTCAATCCTTGTTTTCTACCAATGTACCCACAGGTGCACTCACACTTTCCCTACATGGGTACATGGGTTATTCAAGGTTTGAACTCACGACACTACAAAGAGGTCCTTAACATTGCACCTTATCGCCAATTAGTCTACATCACAATCATTAAAAAATAACATAACAAATGAAATCATGCATAACACATGTGGACCCAATTCCTTTCTCAATTTCATTAAATTCAAATTATCATAAAATCGTAAATATTACATTACAACTTTGTCTTGACATTTCATCATTATAATTGATTAATTTTAGTTGTGATTAAATAATCTAATAACTTATTTTAAGTAATTTTAAATTATCACACACCACAATATAACTTTGGAATAAAGTTTTATAACAATTTATTTTTATTGATTTCAACATTTTTTAACAACCTTATAAAAAAAATACTTAGTAACTTGCCATAACCCTACACCAATTAAAAGACATGTTAGGTGAAAGTGCATTCTTTCTTGATATGTAAAATTTAACAACTTTATCAACAAAAAAAAATTACCTACTTGGTAACTTGAAATAACCCTATACCACTTAAAAAACAAAAAACATGATTGGGTGCTTTCTTTATCGCATTTTGCACTGTAACATAAATAGCTATTTGGTAACTTGCCATAACCCCATACCAATTAAAAAACATGATTGGATGCATTCTTTCTTGCAGTGTGAAATTTAACAAAGGTGGGTCTTTGGCTCTAGATACTACATAGATTAAAAACATGATCCCTCAGACTCGAGCTTACTACATAGTGATTAAGAATTTTTGAAGTACATTTAACCATATTAAAAAAAAACTTAGAGAAGAATACCATATAACATAGTTATGACGTTGGATACCATATAAGCTAGTTATGATGTTGGGATACCTTTAAAAGGTTTTGTTTTAAAAGTATTCTTATAAATGTGAAAAAGGTTACAAACTATGACATAAGGATTTAAGATATTAACATCTTATATGGAAAATCATCCAAATTAAAAATTAAACTTTCACACATAGCCTTTGCATTACAAAAACGAAAACAATAAATTCTCTAAAAGTATTTTGATTTTGAATTTATAACCTAATGCAATCTTAATCGAACAATCTTAATTTAATGTTTTCTAAGAATAAAAATTATTTATTGATCATTTTTCTTCAGCATGAAAAAATATTGTTTCTTGATATTCAAGAGATATATGAATTAGAGACAACAAATCATATACTCCACAACAAAAGTTACAATTTCCAAGGGTTTCATTCTAAACATGCAAACTATTCTACATCTCCACAAATAGATAAACATAAAACTTACATCTCTTTACTAGAATTACAATAAGAGAATTCCACAATTCTCTCATAATATACAATACGGTTCATCATCATTTTAAATCCTATTAGTAAGAGATCGAAATCAAAATTCCAGAGAAAAAAGAAAGGACTAATTAAAAAAATTAAACCCCTCCATAAGCTTGAAAAGAGCACGTTGCAATCAGTATATTGTTTTTGTATTCTTCATAAGTTGATAGGACCTCAAAATTTCTCACTTCCTTCTTTGATATTTGGTATACTCTCATATTTAGTTGTCTATGTATGTGTTTGAAATATATAGCATGATAGGAGTTAATCAATTCTAGAATCATACTTTTCCATTCCTCCAAGGAAAGTACCTTCAGACGATAACAACTAGAAACCCATATAATGATGGTCTACAAATTACCCAACACTTGAATAGAAGAAATGCATTTCATTCTTGCAAATATTATATGCCCCCATAGCGTCATTAGCTATCCCTTAGCTGTCTCGATGATTTTATAGACATGTATATGATCCTTGAAACCCCCAAATATCCTGGAGGTGACACTATAAATATTTCATCTTTTGTTCTAAAAAATAGTCAAGTTTCTATTACACCATATGTTCCATATGACAAATAGAGATAGGTTGCATATGAAGCCAACAGATTGTGCCTAGATATTAAGAGTATGTTTGAAAGAGGTTCCATCCCTAGTAAGTTTTAATTGTAAACCTATGATTACTTTTGACCAAATGTCTTGGGAAAAACATTTGCAACAAGTAATTGATCTATATAGTCACCCCCCTATAGAAAAAAATGCAGTGAAAGGTTCCATCAAAGCCATGCTTCTATAAATTAACAACCACCAATTTTTTTTCTCTAAAACTAACCAACAAAATAGTTTCATTTTTAGGGAATCCTTCCATCGCCACAAATCCTTATGCCACCATTTCTTGAACAATACATCTAAACAAAAAGTAAATGTATCATAAGCTAAAGAATTTTTTACCTTCCTAGATGAAGTGTTCCATGCCATAACAATTAATCATCGCAGTCCTTTAGTCTAATACCACAATGTTCCAAAAACTTGATGAAGTTATCCCATTCAAGTGCATAATTGACACCCAAACCAATATCCACCAAATTATACAAGTAATTTGTGTCCAAAGGACCAACCGACATGTTACACAAATGAGCCAAAAAGTAGAACCCAACTTTGTTTAGATTCCTTATAACACTAGGAAAGAGATTATACCTTTTTTGTACATCTAATGATCGGATCCATCCTAATTATGATATGGAATCCATTTCCCATGACCTGCCAAGTGAGCCAATCCTTAATAAATGGGACAATTAAGAGAAACCCATGCCAAATGTTCAAAGCAAAAGCATGCTAATGTCTTAACCTCTCATCCACTTCAAATTGATACTCTTTTCATTTATTTTCCCCTTAAAACCTTTGACCAAAAACCTCTGTCAAACATACCCCTCCACAAGGTTTTACATGTAAGGGATTTGGAAAACCAAAATAGTTTTTTCAATCCATAGCCTCTATCTCCTTCAAAAGGGAAATACTTAACCAATTGGACAAATGTATGCCTTATTTTTCCTGCTGCCCTTCGATAAGAAATTCAAAATCCTCTTACTCACCTTATGGAGGATTCCCACAACAACTTTGTCTAGAGAAAGAAGAAGCATATTGATGTCTAGAAATTCTCATTCACTCCACAACTGATACTCTTTTTATATATTTTCCCGTTAAAAAATTTGACCAAACCTTTTCCAAATAGTCTCCTCCAAAATCTTTTACATGCAAGGGCTCTAGAAAACTAGAATATTTTTTCAATCCCCACCCCCTAGCTCCTTCGGAAGGGAAATTGTTAACTAATTGGATAAATTTATGCCTTCTTATCCCTCTTGTCCTTCCATCAAAAACTAAAAATCCTTAGACGCACGTTGTGGAGGATGCACACAACAGCTTGGGCTAGAGAAAGACAGGATACATAAAGATTTTGAATAACAGAATGGAAAAAACTAAATCACCCCCTCCCAAAGAGAGCTAATTGTTTACCCAATGATCAATCCACTTCTCAACTTTCCTTACAAACCAAGAATGCTTATTTGGTTTTAAATAGTATTTGAACTACTTGAAACCTTGTTCAAAGGACTCAAAATGATAAGAAAAATAGGTTCCACATTATTTATGAGATCTTCCACCACCTCATGATGAAAGAAAGATGAATTATGCATGATGAATTCCATACCACTAGCCTCACATAGAACATGAATGATATATCTATATTCATTAAATTCCTCCAAAGAACCTAAATTGAAAAGAAGGACATCAATGACAAAGAGAAAGTGAGTGATGTTATCTATATTCCGTGCAAGGTTGAAGCCCACAAATTTCTATCAATTTTAGGATGAATTATGAACCTGCTCAAACCAATAATAAAATTAGTGGGGAAAAGGCACATCCTTGTCTCAAACCCCTAGAACACTTAAAAAATTTAGAAGGAGACCCATTAATAAGTGTAGTAAAATTCACTTACTTGACACATCCCATAACCCAATTGGTAACCTATAAAAACAATCCCATCAGTAAAAGGATCGATGTTTAAAAATACTAGTTAACCCTCTCATAATATTTAACCATGCCCATTTTTAGAATGAGGGAAGGAAACTTTTTCACCTTGATGGAATGTAATGTTTCCTAGGCTACCCGTACAACATAAAAAATCAATTGGTTATGGATTAAACTTAATTACTCACCTAAAATAACTTGCTCAAGACAGGGTTTTATCCAGCAAGCTATCAGTGATTTTGAAATAAGCTTGTAAACCAAGTTACACAAAATATAGGTCACAATTCATTGTAAGGGGAGTATTAGTGTTTGGGACCAAGGCTATATATGTAGCATTCAACCCTAAAAAAACCTATCTCAAAGTCCTTGACTCTTCAACCACCTCAAGGTTCTCCTCACCAACTAAATCAAATAAATAAAGAAAAATTCAATAGAAAAACGATATGGTCCAAGGATTTTGTCGCTGGAAAAATATTTGAGGATAACTTCTATTTCCTCCAAAGAGAATAGTGCACCAATGCCCCCACAATCTTCATCATCGAAAAACTCAGAAAAGGTTATAATCACCTTCAATTGCGCACCCAAGGAGTTGATGTCATTATCCTTGAAATATGAATTGAAATGTTCCATAGATTTTGATTTTAGATTAGATTATCCATAAATATAATCACTCACATTGTTATATAGCCCCCAGATAGAATTCTAGACTCGACGACTATCTACAAATTGGTGGAAAACTTCATGTTTTTATCACCAAGAGACAACCAAATGGACCTAATTTTTAGTTTCCACCTCTCTTCCTCTTAAGGAAGTAGGTTTTCCTTTCTTCTTTCCCTATCAACTAAAAGGTCTCTATGTTGGGACAAAAAAATCCTTGAGGATTTCCTTTCAAAACACGATTAGATTTGGCTCTCAATATATTTCAAATCTTCAGGCATATCCACTTTTTTCTTGTTTTCCTAATTAATAACTACTGACCATGTCTCTTTTAAATTGAAATAAAATATATTCATTTCTAAGGAACTTACCTGATGTGAAATGGAGCACCACTTATCCCGAATCATATTCCTAAAATATTCACTTCAACCCAAGAATGATTGTACTTAAACATATATCTGACCAGAGGATCCGAGCCCTCAAATTGTAAGCAATCAGAACATTTCCACAATTTTTAAATATGCAAGATAAGATATGTAACGACCCAAACAAGGAAGGATATTCTCAACCAACAAGAAATGATCAAGTCTCTTTGAAATGTCTTCCACTCCCAAGCTCTCGTTCCTCCAAGTCGGAGCTAACAGAGTGAGATCAATGTCAACAAGTCTTGCATCATCAAAAATCTTCTAAAACCATCACAAAAGGGGATCAAGATATGGATGGGAGCCCCATACCTCCCTAAATATCAGGACTAGGTTGATATCTCTTCCCAGGATCAAAGATGGAGACCCCAAAAATTTCACTGTCCTTTCCTCCCGCCAAAATATTTTCCTCTCAAAGTAGGGGTGGTAAACATTAAGCACCTTGAAATATGAATGAAAAACATTACATGACTCCTCCATAAGAATACATGCATAGGTCAAATAGAGTCTAATCCTTAACACCTTGTTTGGTTCCCCACAACCATATTTTCATCCTATTTTCTCTTCACTATTCCTTACGCTCATCCCTATTCATCATTCCATTAACCATTCCTTGTGCCATTTTCATAAATAAATATGGGTTACCTTGTTATTTTCCAATTTGTTTATTTTTAAGTATTTTAAAATAATTTATGATTAAATATTAATAAAATTAACATATTTTCATTCTATCTCAAAGTTGGATGAGTTTTATGATGATTACATGACTATTTGGAGATTTTATCAAGGTAAAAATTCACCACCTAGCTTCAAATTCGAATTTCATATTCAAACTTTGAAGATTTGAAGAAGATTTGGGATAATTATTCAAGCATATTCAAAGGAAAAGATCATGGAGATAGAATATCTTATCCAAGATATTAAGGAGGATTTGAAGGGATATGTTGAGAGAAAAGTGGATATGTAATTATGAGTAGTTTATATTTTTATTCAAAGCATTCACGTAAAAATAAGAGGGTTCTCTCCTCATTAGGGAGGAGGCCTCTTTAGTGGTGTGGAAGTAGAGAAATAATTTGTCTTCTTAGAGTTAGTCATGGATTTGAGATTTGATAATTTTGTAATGGATTGATGGTTTAATACAAGCATTTTCATTTCTCCATAATGATTTTGATTTATTTATTATGCATTAGCACTGTTGATTTTATGTGAGCTTACATGTCAAATGTGGATTGTTTTAGATTAGTTTCTTTCATGCAATTTCATACTTTTCTAAATTAGATTGCTTTTCATGTCATTTCCCTCTTTCGTAAATTAGATTCACATGTGTTTTCTTAGATTAAGTTAGGCGCATGTTTTCTTAGATTTTAGTCACATGCGTTTTCAACTTCAATCGCATGGAATGTTAGATTAAGGTAGTAGTATTACTATGACCCCGCATATATCTTTCTTGTAACTCATAAGTTTGCACTCTCCTCAGGTTGACAATTAAATTGTTGGATAGTTTAATAATAGTTAAATACTTTTCACCAACATTTTGGTGCCATTTCTGGGGAGGTGCTAAAAGGGTATCATAGTTTAGATCGATATGTAGGTTGCTTTTTATATTACACAGAAAGGGGGAAGGGAAATGATAAGACCCAAGGACAACTTCACTACAGAATTTCTATGGTGTAACAACCTGACGCATCTACTTTGGTGGGTCTCCCCAAATTCTTGTTATTCCCTTTGAATGTAAATATGTTTCCTATTTGCAAGTGTGATTTACTTTTCATGTAAGAGCGTTTATTTTTATGCAAATTGTTTACTTTTCTTGCAAGATAGAGTATTTTTTTTATGCAAATTTGTTTTTTTTATGACAGTTTTCCTTTATCTATTATTATTTTGCATTTACTTTTTTGTAGTTGGAGGTTTGGATTGATTTCATTATGCACTAGTTTTGATTTCTCCTTATTTGTAAGTTAGTTTCCTTTTGTTTTTTAAGTATGTTACTTGCATTTTTACAAGACTATGTTTAATTTTCTGCAAGAGTGATTTATTTTTACCATTATTTTTTATAGTTTTAGATTTAGATTTCAATTTGTTTTGGTTTTTTTATTTGATCTACATGGAAGTACAATAATACCAACACAATGATTTTAATGATACACTTAAGTTTAGAACAACTCACTCAAATCGTAGCAAAAGCCGAGATATCCTCTTCTCGAGAAGAGGAGATCTTGGCAGCAACTAAAAGCTTAACCCCGCCTCCTGAAGAGAAAGACAAATCTTGTATATTGGATGAGGAGCAATTATGCAAGTAGGAGATCGAGGAAGATGAAGAAGGGATTTCAGGTGATCTAAATCAGAATGTAAATCAAGCTTATGAAAGTTTCATTGAGCAATTGTTTCAAGCAAATACTAGGTTAGATCAATTTTGTTTTTGTTTTTATTTCATTAATTCACAATTTCTACAACTAGTCTCACACATTCCTGTATATTTTAATATTTCATTTGCAAAATTGAAAATGTATATATTTTTATTAATTTTGTATGTATGGTTACACTGGAAATTTGATTACACCTGAATAATTTTCTCTTCCCAATTAGAATAGGGTAGGTAGGATAAACTAATAAAAAATATTTTTGTTTTCATGTTTTTGTTTGAAATAAAGATCAGAAAATAGAAAGGAGGATGAAATAAAAAATAAAAAAAACATTTTCAGGAATAATGCGATAAAAGTGCCATGCGAAGTTTTTCACCTCTTTTGAATTTTCAATTCGGTCCTGCCCCGGTTGAACCTACAAAAATAATCTAATGATATACCTGAAATGAAATCATGCCCTTGATAGATTTCATCCTTGGTATGAGACGAAACCTGGTAATACAATACAATAAAATATGAAATTTTTAATTCTTCACATTTCCCAGACCGTAAGTCTTGGGGTTCATCATTCGGCTCGAGCTAAGAAAAAGGAAAGTTGAAACTGTCTAGCTTGCAATTGATTGAATTGCGCAAGGCCTTTGTTTCTCATTTTGAACTTTCATAAGTTTTTGTCATAGCAATGCCATCAATTGCATTTATCCTTCGAGCCTGCAAACAAAACAGGAAAAAGTAGATCTCACAATCTTCTAAATTTCGAAGACGACACGAGATCTAAAACTATATTGGCTAATGGTAAGATCGTTGACCCAATTAATTGGCCCATATTTTTCATGCAATAAATAATATTATAACTTCACTTTGTTTCTACCTTCCAAGGTAGAATGACACTCCATACAAACTCTTCTATTGAACTATCCACCCAGAGCCATGAAGGCCACTCAAAACCATTTGTTCATAACAATGGATAACTGACACTCTGGGGAAACTTACCTGCCTCTAAAAGTGTGCATATGTATTAAGAAATGGATACAATTGATAGGGGTAGTGATAGCTCAAATTCCAACAATGTCATAGTGAAGATCCATGTTGGAACACCTTGGATAGGTAGGAAACGGGATATGCTCCCAAAATCTGTGCGCTTAATTTGAGCCATGAATCATTGACCAAATCCCATCTAATTCCTTTTTACGAATGCTACATGAATTTATTTGAATGATAAATTTTAGGAGTATATAAAAAGGTCATATTGAAAATATATCTGATCACGATAACTACCTACGCCAATATCGAATTGGAGACTAACTTTCGCAACTCAAACACTTGGCATGGCATGGAAATTTATGATTCCGCATGAACATGAATAATCATTCTGGGAATATCATCTTACATCACTTGGTATTAGATTTTTAACATTAAGCTAGAATTATATTAGGATCTTTAACTGAGAGAATAACAAGAACAAGAATCAATTACAAGAGACAATGAACACAGTGTTTTTCCTCAGGGAAACCATAAATGGAGAAAACCCCACAACTTCCTCAGAGATAGAATCAATACCAAAAGTAAAACCCCAAAATAGTAAGATGATCTCTCGAGAGCAGTAACCTCTTTCTTCCTAGCCCCAGTATCTTCTTCTTCCTCAGCTATGCGCTACAACTAAGTGTGAGTGAGTGTGTGATAAATAGAGAGGATAGCTCTCTATTTATACTAATTTTTGACTTGACTAAACCCTACTATGGACAACTTCACTAGGTGAGTCTAAAAACCCTAGTGCCCAAAAACTGCGGGGACTTTAACCCTTGAACAATAGGAGGGTTACCCACATTGACTTGAAATGACTTATTTACATTATAGAAACTCTCGATCGGAACATCGGGGCATGAAATGACTCAATTACATTACAAACACATCCAGGAATAAACATCGGGGTATAATACATAAGATACATAAGTGAATACATTCTGAAGTTACAATTGCATCAACTCTCCCTCTTAATTAGGAAGGTATTCTCTTGACACAATTTATCAACGCAAGTATTCTTCTTTGTATCATTTGGATCATCCTTGATTTCTTGTCATCTTCAAGTCATCTTCATCTAGATTTGGATCATCACTCAATTTGGATCATCACTCGATCTGTATCATCACTTGATCTAGATCATCACTGGAGCAACATCACTGGATTTGGATCATCACTGCTAGATCATCATCACTGAAATCATCACAGGTGCTATCTCATGATTCTTCTCGTCACAGGAAGTTCTACAGAGAAATCCCTTTTTCATGCTGGGTGTAGGCCTAGCCTCCATGTAGGTCTTTCTTAGCACTTATATCTAACCCTAAGTCAGAATGGCCCATCCAACACTTACATCTGACCTTGACTCATCAAAAAGGCACGCCCAGCACTCACATCTAACCATGAGAGGAACTTAATCCCCTCACCATGTTAGAATGGCCTAGCCCTTACATTTGACTATGGAAGGAACCTCATCCTCTCCCATGTCAGAATGGCCTAGCCCTTACATCTGACCTACTCATCAGAATGGCCCAGCCCTTGCATCTAACCTACTCCTCAGAATGGACCAGCACTTATATCTGACCTACTCGTCAGAATGGCCCAGCACCTATATCTGACCTACTCGTCAGAATGGCCCTACACTCACATCAGATCATGTGAGAACACATCCCACAATCATATCAGAATGACCCCCAGTCCCAGACTGAGCTTTCCTGGTAACTAACTAGGTGCCTCCATTCTCCCAGAGAATGGCATCAGCCCTTATATATGATCAAGTGGGAACCAATCCCTCAATCACATCAGAATGGCCATGCGCTCACATCTAATCATGTAAGACTACATCTTACAATCATATCAAAAAGGCCCTCAGTCCTAGACCAAGTATTCCTAGTAACTAACTAGGCACCTCCATTCCAAGAATGGAAATAGCCCTTTTATTTGATCATGTAGGAACCAATCCTACAATCATATCAGAATGGCTTAGCACTCAGATCTGACATGGAAGGAACCAATCCTCTCACCATGATAGAATGGCTCAGCCCTTACATTTGACCATGGAAGGAACCAATGCTCTCACCATGTTAGAATGGCTCATGGACTCATCACTTCCCCTTGGAAGGAACCTCGATATGAAGAACACCAAGCTTCTCCCTGAAGTACTCAAAATTCAATCTAGCCAATGGCTTTGTCAACGCATCAGCTATCTATTCATTCATTGCAACATACTGGAGCTTCACTGCTTCCCTCTGCACCATATCCCTGATATAGTGATACTTGATCTCGATATGCTTCGAATTGTCATGGAACATAGGGTTCTTCAACAACTTCACACAACTTTGTTTGTCACAATATATACAAGTAGCATCCAACTGGACATCAAATAAATCAGATAGTAGCTTCCTGAGCCATACTACCTCACAACTAGCTGAACAAGCTATGAGATATTCTGCCTCAGCTGTACTTAGTGCCACACAGGATTGCTTTTTGCTAAACCAAGAGATCACAACTGATCCCATACTAAAGCAACACCCTAAAGTTCTCTTCCTATCGATGGCACTGCCTCCCCAATCTGAATCAACATAACCCTCCAGGTTAATCTTCTGACTTACCTCATACTTGAGTGCATAATCAACTGTACCCCTCAGGTACCTCAAAATATTCTTTGCAACAATCAAGTGAACATGTCTCAGATTTGTCAGGAACTGGCTCAAGGTGTTCACAGCAAAGCAAATATCTGGTCTCATGTTTGTTAGGTACATCAAGGACCCAATCATCTGACGGTACATCATAGAATCAACCGCTTCTGATGAAGCATCCCTCAATAGCTTCAGGTTCGATGCCATAGGTGTGTCCATGGCCTTGCAGTCCATCATCCCAAAAATATTCAGGATCTCTATTGCATACTTCCCTTGTCCAAGGGAGATTCCATTTGCATTATGTCACACCTCCATGCCTAGAAAATAATGCATCATACCCAAGTCCTTCAACTCAAACTCGACAGCAAGCTTTCTCTTTGTATCAGCAATAAACCCATCCATACTTGTTACAAATAGATCATCTACATATAGTAGGAGCATCACTGGGTTGCCACCTTCAACCTTGTAGTAAAGGTTGGAATCTGCTTTACTCTTCGTAAATCCCAAACTGGATAGAAAGCTGTCAATTCTTCCGTACCATGTCCTGGGTGCCTGTTTCAAACTGTATAGGGCTTTCTTCAATCTACATACATCCTTGTCATGTGTCTCAAAACCATGTGGCTGCTCCACATACACTTCCTCTTCTACTACACCATTCAAGAAAGTAGTCTTGACATCCATCTGGTGTATCTTCCATTTCATCACTGCAGCTAGAGAAAGTACTGATATGATGGAAGTGTATCTGGCTATAGGTGAAAAATTTTCTTCATAATCTATTCCTTCTTTCTGGGAGAAACCACAAGTAACAAATCTTTCTTTGTATTTTTCTATGCTACTGTCTGCAGCATGCTTGATCTTGTAGATCCATTTGGAAGTTACATCAGAATTCCCTTTTGGTCTTGGGACAATATCCCAAACATCATTCTTCATGATCGATTGATACTCTTTGATCATAGCATCCTTCCATTCTTTCCGTTCTGCAGCTTCTTCATAGTTGGAAGGTTCTTTATCGATGAAATCGCATAATAATGCTACATATCCAGAGTAGGACTTTGTCCTCTTTCTTTCTCTATGATTCTCTTATGGAGCGCCATATCTTTCCGCACCTTGGATAGCTTCTCATACCTAAGTAGGTTTCCTCTTATTAGGATTCTTCTCCTGAGGTGGATCTACAGGTTCTTGAGGTTCTTCAAATTATCGATCTTCTTCTTGAGTTTCTTCGTTCATGGTTGTATCATGAATTCTGGGTGCTTCTGCTTCTCAAGTTCTTCAGCAGGTTTCTTTCTGTATTTGTTGTAAGTTGAGTCTTCATCAAATGTCACATCCCTATTGATGTCAATATTCTTGAATCCTGGAAATTATATTTTGTAAGCCTTCAAGCTTTCAGAGTATCCCACAAATATACCCTTCTTTCTTGAAGGATCTAATTTAGTTCTCTTCTCTTTTGGAATGTGTATGTACACTGGACAACCAAATATTCTTAGATGGCTGACTTCTGGTTTCTTTCTGAAAAATACTTCTTCAGGTGTCTTGTTCTCGAGTACTCTGTGTGGAGTACGGTTCTGTACATACACCATTGTTCTGGTAGCCTTTGCCCATAAATGCATAGGAAAATCTTGATCATGAAGAATAGCTCTTGCAGCTTCCATGATAGTTATGTTCTTCCTTTTTGTAATACCATTTTGTCGTGGATTATATGGAGTGGACAACTCCCTCTTAATCCTCGAGTCTTTGCATAACTGTTTGAATTCATTTGATGTGAATACTCTGCCATTATCTAATCGAAAGGTCTTGATCATCTTTTCTGTGTGGTTCTTGATCAAGGCTTTGAATTCCTTGAACTTGCTGAATACTTCATCTTTGTTATTCATGAAGTAAATCCATGTCTTTCTAGAAAAGTCATCAATGAAAGAAACATAGTATACATACCCGCTTAGTGAACTTTATGACATTGGTCCGCATACATCAGAGTGGATGATTTCCAAGATTCCTTTTTCTTTTCTCTCGCTACTTGAAAATGTCTTCTTTGTATTCTTTCCTTTCACACATCCTTTGTAGACTCCATCATGTTTTGCTTGTATTTCTAGAAGACCTTCAACATCTTTGCTTGCAAGTGGTAGTGCTCTATAATGCACATGTGCAAGCCTTCTATGCCAAAGTTCATTTGGCTCTAATGTGCCATGGATCAAGGCTTGTTCTGGATGGCCCTTCAATTTGTACAGACCTCCTTCTTGTTCCCCAATTACTACTGCATCATCGAAGGTCTTTCCTTTTGGCCACATGAGAACTTGGCCATCTACAAATGCAACCGTCATGCCTTTTGCATCTAATGCTGATATGGAGAGGAGGTTCTTCTTGAGTCCTGGTACAAACAATACATCCTTCATCTTCATGGACTTTCCAGAGTCTAGATTATAGGAGTATTCTCCACTACCTTTCATTGGATACTGGTAGTCATCTCCGAGATTCACCTTGTGAGGTGATTCATGTTTTGATAGTCTCACAAAGGACTCTTTGAATTGCATCATAAGTTTGGAAGCCCCACTGTCTATAAGCCAATCATTGCTTCCATGTGTGATATTTCCCATGAGAGAGGAAATCAAAACATATTCTTCATCACTTGAAGAATCTTCACTTTCATATTTGGTTCTCTTTATGGAAGGTTCATCATCCTCTGCAGCATGAGCATGATGTCTTCTCTTGTTGTTTTTCTTCTTGTGAGGGTTTCTTTTGCTTTTAGGACAATCTCTGGCAAAGTTTCCTATTTCATCACAAGTATAACATTTGAGTTGATATTTCTTATGGGAAGAGTTCTTACCTTTAGAATGATGATGATGATGGTCCCTTCTAGGTTCCTTGGATTGAACTATGAGAGCTTGATCTTCACTTCCCATCTTTTCTTCTCGAGCTTCTATCTGAGATTCTTCTTGTGAGCATTCTTCCCAAAGTCTACTGAACTTGAATAACTTCTTTCTGGCATAGATCCTTTGATTGAAATAGTCCCATGTCCTAGGGAGACCATTCAAGGTGGTCATTACAATCTCAGCATTCTCCACTTATTCATCTACTGCTTCTAACTATTCCTTGATTTGAGAGACTCTTGTGAAGTAAGACTGGATGGTCTCTACATTCTGAATCTTCACATTCTTCAACTGGTTCCTCAAAGTCATTTTCCTGTTTATGTTCTTTCCTTCAAACAATTTGGTTAGGGCATCAAACATAGCTTTAGGTGTCTTTAGGGAGCACACCTGTGATATGAGGTGATCCTTGATTGATTCAGCAATGATCCTCTTTGCCATAACCAACTTCATCTTATGTAAGGCCTTAGCCTCATCTCCCTCTAGAACTGGAACCTCCTCACTGATATAGGAGTCCAACTCATTTTCTTCCAGGACTAGGGAGATCCTATACTTCCAGGCTTGGAAGTTATCAGCTCCCTCAAGATTTTCATCAAGCTTGGTATGATGGGACATCTTAATTGAGAACCTCAAATGGAAATACAAAAGATTTAGATCGTACAAGGTCAAGATGTCAGATCTGGATTTGGAGTTGAAATTCTGCAGTGTTGGTTTAAGAGCATATTAGGGTTTTTCTTTTCCAGAGTTCTGTCCAACAAGATGCTTTAATATTGGTCCCTAACTTCGATTTTGAGGAGGAGATCAATCCAGGCCTGGGCTCACTGAAAAATTCCACTTCTGTGGAAAGCCCTAATTTTCGGCAGCGGTGTCAGGTCCAAAACTGAAAAACCTCAGAATTGGATTCTGCTATGACAGAAAGATGCGCCCTAGGGAGGAGAGTTATTCCAACCTTCTTTTGCTGAAAATATGTGGAGAGAGATCCACAAAGTAGGAAGCCCTATTTCCCACAGCTACATAGTGTCTTTTTCTCAGGTTAGCTTTGATGCCATGTTAGATTTTTAACATTAAGCTAGCATTATATTAGGATCTTTAACTGAGAGAATAACAAGCACAACAATCAAACACAAGAGACAATGAACACAATTTTTTTCCTCAAGGAAACCATAAATGGAGAAAACCCCGCAACTTCCTCAGAGATAGAATCAACACCAAAAGTAAAACCCCAAAACAATAAGATGATCTCCCGACAATAGTAACCTCTTTCTTCCTAGCCCCAGTGTCTTCTTCTTCCTCAGCTATGCGCTACAACTGAGTGTGAGTGAGTGTGTGATAAATAGAGAGGCTAGCTCTCTACTTATACTAATTCTTGACTTGATGAAACCCTACTAGGGCCAACTTCACTAGGTGAGTCTAACAACCCTAGTGCCTTAGAACTACGGGGACTTTAACCCTTGAACAATAGGAGGGTTACCCACATTGACTTGACATGACTTATTTTCATTATAGAAACTCCCGATTGGAACATCGAGGCATGGCATGACTCAATTACATTACAGACACATCTTGGAATAAACATCAGGGTATAATACATAAGATACATAAGTGAATACATTCTGAAGTTACAATTACAACAACACTTGCAACCCTAGTTTTAGCTTCAACAATGGAAATTATTCAGTCACATAGAATATTAGATTAAGCTAATGTTAGTTTGACCCTGCATATATTTTTCCTGCACCTCACAAGTTTAGCCTTTTTTCGGATTGGTAATTTATGTCAAAATTACTATCATATATTTCGATCGACACATCTTAGGTTTCCAAGCCAACAATAACTCTCCCAAATGGCCTCGAGCATCTATTGGGGTACATTCCAACATAGGAAGCAGTTTAAAAAAAATATCTCCTTGCCTTGGCCCCTTAGAACCATGGTTTCTTGGATCATAATGATATCAATATTCTCTAAATAAAGAATCGTCTTAAGGGAAATAAATTTTGTCTTCCCCCCCACCCTTTTGATATTGAATCAAATAATTTTCATTATTGAGCAAGGGAACTGGAGCTCTAAGGGCCCTAAATCCATATTCACATACTACAGAAGAAGTACCCAAAGGATCCAAACCACCAATGCCTACAAAATACAAGTGAACAAAAAGAGATGAACCACAATCAGATAAACCCCCCTTGACAATGCCTTTGATGGATTTAATGTTCTTTCTTCCAATTGTGGTATTAGATCTATGATCCAGAGATATCTTACCCATATCCATTACACCAATAAGTCAGCCGAATATATCATAAAAGGTTCTTGCACAAAACATATTTCAATCTAGGTTTGGTTAAATGTGTATCCTGAGAGTTAAGGGATACATATTCCAGAAGAAACTTGTCATATAAGAGAACAACCTTCTTATAAACCACTGGAGGAGAGATAAACCCTCTCTCATCCTTACTAGCAGCTCCCATCAAACAAGGGTCACTTTCTACTCCCCGAGTCTTTCCCCAAATACCCCAAAATCCTTGAAGATATATTCCCATATTTAGATAATGTATAAAAAATGTCTTCCAATGCCAAACCTTTCGAGTCAATGACCTTCTTTGACACAAAAGGGACACCACCCCTAGAACAAAACCTGAACTTGCATCTCCAATATCCAAGGGACATGCATCCACAACCAAAACCACTCGACTCTATTGCTTCTAAGAAGGATAACTCTTCATCTTTTAAAGGGTAGTAAAAATATGGGAAGGGGGACTTAAGCATACTAGAGAAATATTTTGGATATTGTGGAGAAGATGCCACCCGAGGGTTGGAAATAAATTGGGTATTGCTACCCTCCACATATGGTAGTGTGATATAATCCCCTGACACTACCATTACCAAATGATATAGAAAACACTGAGCTGACACATGATGAACAACATACCTCCACCCTAGGAAATCCTTCCAAAGGTGGCCAATTTCATGACATCTGGGACATCGAAAAGGAAAACACTAGAAATCTATCACGTGTGAAATAATCCTCTCCCCCAATGAATAACCACCTTAGCCGTCAACCTCTTCAAAAGGTAAATCTCCACCAAGACTGATGCAACCCTCTTATCCACCCGATGAAGTGAAGAGTCATAAAAAAAGATAAATTTACCCACTACATTCTCCAAATTCATAATCACCTTTTTGGACCATAGCTCTAATGAGAGTCCCAAGAAAAGAACTCATACTTTTCTACCATGGAACCTCTTTTTGAAAGGATTACATTTTTATTCCAATGCTTCAGTAACAAAAACCCCTTATCTGTAACCCAAGAGTGACTCAAAATCTTCAGTATATGTTTCTTCCTCCAAAAACTAAAAGAAAAAAACATTTATTCATGAGAATGTTGAGCCTTGGACAACACCCTAAAATTGACTTCAAAATATTTGAGATCCAACTGTGCATTCCTATCTATTGAAAGTCATATACATGGGATGACCAACCAAATACCTCTCAGCAAAGCTCTCCACCCTATCAATGTTCATGTATTTCCCTAACTTCATCGATACCTTCTGAGAACTAGAAAGTAGCTTATTTGACCACCTTTTTTCTTTTACCACTTCCTCAAAACCCTAGGGGTTTTCCTTGGAATCCCACTAGAAATTTCTTTTTGGTAGATGACTCTTGTATCAACACCAGATTCATGCAATTCTAAGAGGGTATAAAGAGATACATTTTCTATAATGGCACCATTTTTCAAAAAACATGAATTATCCTCATGTTTGAAGTCAACCCCAAATTCTTTTTCCACCATCACCTTCAAGCACACATTTGTCTCATGTTGAGCACAAGCTTCATCGTACAATTTCTAGTATTCCTCATCCGATTTTACGGTACCCTCTCTTTCCCACTCCATTTCATTGTCTTCTCAAAATATTCCCTCCTGAGAATCCATACCAAAAATAGAGTTCCCTAATGGGAAGCAGAATAGAAAACCAAACAATGCCACCCAAAAACCCGATAGAAAAATCACCTACACAACTAAATGATCCTAAAACCCTAACCCACCACCATGAAAATACTAAAATAATTTGTAGTATAAATTATAATAGAAAATAAAAGTTACTACTAATTTTGTTAACGATCTTTCCGAAAGATTTAATGTATTTCAAGGATGGAAATATTTTATTGATGAAACTACTAAAATAAACTATAATAGAAAATAATACTTACAAGACCTTGATGAATTGCTGGTTTTTTTGCTAAGACCTAGTGTATATATCCTCGATTTCTACATGTCGAACCACTTGGATTATTTTCCATGAACAAATCACTATCTTCTTTTCAATCATTTGAAAACTTTGTTTTAGTATCTCTCTCGTACTCTTCATATTTATTTTGCATTCTAATTTTCCTCTAAATTAACATATTTCTTATCTAACCTAGAAACTTATCCTCTAGTAGATTCAACACTACAATGAGAATTGATGACAATCATAAGCTCTAAAATTGAAAAAAAAATGCTCGAGGAGAGAAAAACACATCCAAAAGCAAGATATAACACAAAACAAAGAGAGATATAATGATAAAAATGAAGAGAGTCAAGTTAAAAGGGATTATATATACTATTCAGCACAAGTAATGCCCTTATATATATTTGTAGTCCAATGAATGAGATAATAAATAACAAAACACAATGGACATAGCCCAAATGATGGAAATATGCAACCAACTAATTAATGCTCACACATAAAATAAATTCTAACTAAATATGATAGAAACAAGGGGAGCACTATCCTAAGAGTCATATGTTATATTTGGTGCATTATCCTTGGGTATTGCACACTAATGTTCCACATTAGTTCCTCTTAGTTTAAGTTGAATTTTCCCTCATTTTACTCTCATTGCAGGAATGGTCCTATTTAATACAAAATATTGTGATATATGTCTCAAAATATTTAGTGTGGCATTGGAAGACGAAGTTATGTGTCTATCTAAAAGATTATGCTAAAATGGAATGCTTAGTGGTTAATGTTGCTAATATCATTTATATATACCTTTTGGTAAGTATTTGTAGTTGTATTGTTGGACCATGTATATGCCATGTGTTGAATCAACAGGGTTCCTTATGCAAAGATAAAAGGTTATATTTGTGTATAAACCTATCAAGATTTGTAATCCATATAGAAGGAACACTTAGGAGATAAGTTGAGTAAGGTATGTGCATAGTAGGCAGTGTACTAGTGCCAAAAATTCTATGATGCTCCATTGTGAATTAGTTACATGAATATAATATATATTTGATGTATGACCTCTCATTACCAAGTGTTTATTCATCACTACAAATGGTTGTATAGGACTAGATGTAGACCCTAAAATTGAATGTCCAATGCTAGTAGTGGTAGTGTGTGTGTGTGAGTGTGAGTATGTGTGTGGGATGGTGCAAACTAATTAGAATTTCTTTTGATGCATTAGATGCAATAGAAAACTGAAAAAATAAGTATCCCTCAACTAATAAGGATTTTTTGAGATACTTAAACAATAAATCTTGCTTTCAGTAAAAGAGATGAAATGTAGGAAACTGAATCATGTTTATGAATATATAAATTTTATCTAGTCAAAATTTTCATAACTAACTCAAGTTTGATATTTTCTAACACTTACATTTTATTATTTTTTGGAAAATGATAAGGTATATGTCCTTTTGGGTCCCATCATTGAGTGCCTAAATGATGGAATCAACCTACAAAAATTGGTAGACATATACAGAACAAATTGTACTAGTGGGGAACTATTATTTCCAAAATAAATTTAGTATTTTTTTTAATTACATAAATGACCAAACCTCGATAAAAGTACGACAAGTATGGCTACCGGTTTTGAAGGTCTTAATGCAGTGATCATGAAATGTTTTTTTATAGAATGTAGAGGTCAGTGTCTGGTAGTGTAGCATACATTTTTTTTAAATGCTTGAGAAATGAAAAAGTTATGGAAGAAACACTAACAATGCATTTTTTGAGTTATCGAGTAATGACACAATAAAAATAGAAAAAAAATTTAAAATAATACATATTTGGAATCTACATAAAAAATGATCTCTATGACTAAAATTTCATAAAATATGATTGTGTGTAGTATATCGTAATGACTGGTAAAACATAGGCATATTGAGGAAATGGATAATTCCCAAGTAGTTATGGATTACCATATTCCATAGCATAGGTTTGGTTAATCTAGATCTAACTCCGAAGCATTCACATAGGAATAGGGATGACATGCAAACATGTGAGGAGGCTCGTTTTAGGTGGTAAGGAATGCAAGTGTGTTCCTTTTAAATTCAAAATTCCCTTCTTCTTTAAAAAACTCGTGTCCATACAAAACACATGGATGTTTTAGATCTACAAAACATGCACATGAATTTTATAGCTAAAATGTGCACATGATTTATATTGATAAAACATGTGGGACATGTTAAGCACATCAAATTTACTTTAGGAAGAAGAGTTGAGAGCGCATGGGGAAGGGTCAAAGGGTTGGGAGGATTCAGGAAGTTCAGGTGGGGAGATATGAATTGAAGGATGGAAGGGGGACATGATGGGTTAGAGGGGAGAATATGTGTGAGGCTAGAGAACACAATTAGGAGAATAAGGGGTGGTGAAGAGGTATAGGGTTATGAGAAGTAAGTGATATTTGCAATTTTCGTCTTCACAACAAATTTCAGCAACTGAAAAAACACAATGTAGATAAAAAAACAGACCGAGTTTTTTTCTCAGGTTTTGCTACCCCCAAGCCCCCATAAACCTTTTAGAATCAGATCACTCTCATTGGAGATTGAGTGTCTACCAATATTGAATACCAAATTTTGGTTCCAAGATGCATCAAGCATTATCATACACAACATAAATAAAGAGCAGTAAAGAAAACCATAACATCATGGAAATCTAGACACCATGATTAACCTTGGAAACCCCTTAACCAAGTAAAAACAATAGGATGTCTTCATTATGCCCCTTCAAAAAATCCAACCAAGTCATGGCCGAGTGTTTCTCTATCGATACATGAACCCTCAACCATCAGTCAGAGTTATAGACATATGCTCATATTATAATGGAGTAAAACCAACCTATTAATAGGATTACATCACAAGAATAACATGGGTGGATCTCCCAATACCATGGGTCCATCACAACAATAACCAAAGTTGGTTAACTTTCTCTATGACCAAGTCAAGTTTAATACAACAAAAATATGATAATATGGAGGGGAGGTAAAGGGAAGAGAAGAAGTGGATCATAGTTTGATGGAAGTGGGGTTAGGGACAGACAGGGGGGTTAGGGGTAATGAGAAGGTGAATCCATGAATATGGGTAACACTTTTTGGCCAAAAGTGACGATAGAAATTTGATTTTTTACTCAATTATTAAATTGAAGCCCTCAAAACTTCATATATGGCTTGTGAAATTTGACATGAAAAAAAACACAAATTATAGGTAATTATGTTGTCTTTCCTCCTATATTAAAAAAGAACAATATTATTATTTAATATGCCAAAATTGCATTTAATGATAGGTTTGTTCCTGTAAATTTTATGAAAAGTTAACAAGTGGTTTGTGTGCATGTAAAATAATTTACTGATAAATGCATAATTTTTGAAAAAAAATATGAACATAATCTCCACAAAATGCAATGGGGCACACACATTTTTTCGTTAATTTATTTTGTAAATTATATTTTTTATTAATTTTTGAAACTGACCATTGAAAATTTTAATCCCATTTCGTACACGTGTGTGCATGTAAACTTTTTTCTACTAGTTAAGAAAATTGAAAACAAAAAATACTCTTTTGATGAGAACACATTAATGTGGGGTGTATAAAATTTTGAAATTTGTTTGTTGTGTACTTTTTATGTTGTTTATTTTTCTTTGTGCTCATTCAAAGTTGTGGAAATGGTTTTGTAAGTGTAAGTTTGAAAAGAAAATAAAAATATCATATGAACTCAAAAACTTGTAAATTATGTGCTAATAGTTAGAGTATTTATTAATGAATCCATTAGTATGAAGTTCATCACCTAAGGTGCATCCCATGATAGGATTTAGGCATGAAAAGGAGGCCAATAAAATTAAATTTGGAGGAAAAGGGCATAAAAGCTTGGTTTAAAGTCATTGATCAAGTTATTAGCTCGACCGAGGGTTTTAAAAACTGATCAAGGTTTTACATGAATTTTTTAATACCTCGTTCTAAGAATTACATGTAGTTAAAATGAAAGCCTACTCGAGCTTTTAACCATAAAAAGTATATAAAATAAATTAAACTTTGTATGATCTGTGAGATGTAGAAAAATTGGTGGCGGGTTATGGTTAAGACGCCCCCTAAGCGGAAAGGTCCTCGGTTCTAATCCCGCGGATACCAAAAATCCAACCATGTTAAGGGTTGGTGCGGTCTAGGACGGATGCGATCCCCGAGTGATTTTGACGGCTTAGATGCCCCTTGTTCGTGGTAACTTAGCCAATGGAAAACCTGTTAGTCAAGGGATTTTCCACCACTTTTCCAACAAAAAAAAACTTTGTATGGAAAAAATAATTAGTAATTCAAATATCGATCGATCTTGAACTTGATTGAGTTATTTGAATTAATAGCTATTTTTTGTTATGAAAAATAACTTACCTAAATAACAAATTTATTTTTAATTATATCATTATATTAAGAGAAAATAAATAATAAAAGTTATAGTATAAAATCATTTGTGACATAGAAACAAAATAATAAATATAATTCACGATATCAAATACCATGGTAAAATTTATCATGGGATACCAAAACCATGGGCCATAAATCACCAACAACAAACATTAATTAACGCATGCTGTGCATTATATTTATGATTTTGTTTATATGTCCAAAATTTAAATGGTGGTATCCCCACCCAATACATGTTAATAGAATAAAGTTAAATAACTATAAACTTTTGAATACAAATATAAGTATTACAAAAATAATATTAATTAGCAAAATATTCTTTTTAACTGATAACTTATAATTTTTTATGTAGAAAAAAAATATTAAAAGAAAACTACTAGAAAAATAAGTTTTTAACTATAACATATATTTCTATTTTGAAAAAGTCCTTCCTTGATCGAGCTATTAACTAAAACTATTTAAAAAATATGTTTTTTTACTATAAGTGATATCAAACCCTTGATCAACTTAATAGCTCAATCGAGCTAATAACTTGATCGAGGGTTATTTAATTCCTTAGTGAAGCTATTTGAAAATATTGATTTATGACTTGTTTAAACCCTTGATTGAGCTTTTGAAATCTCAATTAAGGGCTTAAATAACCTTTTATCAAGCTCATTTTTTGGGCAATATATGCCCACATCTTGCCAAAAAGTGTTACCCCTCTTCATTGGAATACCCAAGAGACAGGGGGCGAGGTGGAGGAGAGATAGAGAGGGTTGGATGTTAGGTGTAGGTGGAGGAGTAGGGAAGATAGAGAACGAGAGAGGGGGTTAGTGAGTGTTGAGGGGGAGAGGGTAGAAATATAGAGGAGTATGGGTGAGAGAAAAAGAGTAGGGGGGTGTGGGAGAGAGATAGGGGTAGGAATTAGGAGTTGATAGAGGAGTATAGGAGAGAGAGAGCGAGAGAGGAGGTTAGTAAGGGTTAGGGGGATGATGGGAGAGAGAGAAGAGGAGGGATGGTTTAGTAGTAGGAGGGGGATTCAGAGTGTTATAGAGAGGGAGATAGGGATTCGAGGGTTTGATTAGGGGTGGGGACTAGAGAGGGTTTGGGGTAGAGAAAGGGATATATATTGATGGGTTTAAGGTTTTAGGGAGTATTATTATGGTTAGAGAGAAGAAGGGTATAGGTAAGGAGTGGGGGGGTTTAAATCTAGAGAGAGGGAGAGAGAAATAAAGGGAGATAGAGAGAGATGGGGGGTGGTTCGTTGTAGGGAGGTAGAGGATTAGGAGATTCGAACATAAAATGGGAGTGAGGGGTAGGGAGAGTAGGAGAGAGAGAGGGGTTGCACTACAAGGAGAACAACTTCTAGTAGATATTGTAGCAGAACCCCACCAAATAAAATGTCCCTTCTATGTTTATAGCATACATTTCTAGTAGAGGCAGGCAAGCGAAGGTTTAAGAACATATTTTTTATCGATGGGATTAAACCATTATGGTACACTGGTCCTTCACATGGTTTAGGCACACCAATGCTTGTTTTTTGTTAATGGCGCACCCGTTCTCTTCATTAGTTTATGAGAATTGGTGCTTTATGACCCATCTAAAATGATGTGATATTAGAGAAAAAATATCGATTATTCACTTTTGAAATGGTGTATTGGTGATCCTAGTTGGATAAGAAACACTGGTGTTAGTGCTACTCATTGGCGAAGGTGCACTGTTGTCAGGGATCCTCTTTGGACAGGGCACAATGGTGCTCCTTTTAAGGTGTGTTTGCGTTAGTGCTCCATGATCCATGTGCACCAATATTCTTTTGTCAATAAAAAAAATTAGTGCTCTTCTTTTGAAATGGCGCACCAGTGCTCCTGTTAGGATAAGGTACACTAGTGTCAGTGCTCCTCTTTCATCAAGGTGCACTGGTGTAAGTGATACTTTTTGGTGAAGATGCACCGATGCTTCTTTTACATTCTAAGTGCACCTATTCTTCTGATAAATAAAATTACCAAACAATAAGTCATTTTTTTAAAGTATTGAAAAAAGTGGGTATTTTTAAACATTTTAAAGAAGTAAGAAACATGTCTTAAAATTAGGAAAAAACTAGGGTTTGTTTCATTTCCTCATTTCACATGGTTCTACTAGAGAGAAGAGGATGAGGAAGAGGAAGAGGAATACTATTGTAGCCAAAAAACTAATTTTTTCCCTCTTCATTGTTTCATTTCTTCCTATTATATATTTTACTATACTATTTTTCATTTCTCACTATTGTTCCTAATTTCTTGTTTGGATTTGTTGTTTGTTTTGGTTGGTTTGAGGGGTTTTCCTCTATTTTGCAGGCTAAAGGTGGATTTATTTTAGGGTTTACATCAAAATATATGGGTTTTCCCCACTGATTGAAACAAGTAGGTTTTTTTAACTTTTGAAAGTAGCAAAAAAAATGTCTTAAGAAGAGGATACAAAAGAGGGTTTGTTCCATTTCATCATTTCACATGGTTCTGCAAGAGACAAGAGGAAGAAGAAGAGTATTGCAATCAATAAACCATTTTTTCCCTCTTCATTGTTTTAATTATTCCAATTATCTATTTTATTTATATTATTGTGCATTTCTTGTTAGGATTTATAATCCTCCCATGTTTGAACTTCCTATTATATTATATTAGCCTAACTTAGGAGTCATTTAGTTAATATTGGGTCCACTTCGCCCAATGGGGCCACATGTACCAGTCACTAGAGTGTGGGGAACACCGATAGAGGCTAGTTGGAAATGATGTCACTTGCATGCATCAGTTTAGGTACCTTCTAGACCAATCCATACATTTTAGGAGCCACTTGGAGTGTCAGCACCAACCTCCTTTAGTTGTTGGAAGTTGGTAACTAGTTAAGCTTAGTTATGCTTCAGTTACATTTAGTAAGATGTCCTCTAGATTAGTTAGCACCAGTATTGCATGGCTGCATGTGGATAGGCACCTATTATCACCTAATTCTCACCTACCACATCAATTATACTAGTTTAACTTATTATTACAGATTTAGAGACTGAATTAGACATCTAGAGCTTAGCTAGTAAGCTCCTATAGTGATTTAGACACTTCTAGTTAGCCATGCAGTGATATTGATTTGGTAGATTCGAATTCATCTCTCATTATTCGAATTCTCCTTTATGTATTACCATTGTATACTATTGGTATGTAATGAATTTTATATTGCAATTATCCGAGAAATACTTATCTGTTTCTTGTGAGATTTGATTTGTTCAGTGTGTATTATTCATTGCTTTTCACTGCATAATAACTAAGAATATGATTGCACTCATTTCTATGAATATCTAATGGAACAATAATTCTAATATGGTATCAGATCCATCTCATGAAAGATTCAATTCTATCCACTCTCCATTGTACACCAGAAATAGGTGGGTTTCCACAAAAGTTCCACAACGACTGCCTTTCTTCCTCTGAATTCATTCAGAGTGGCAGTGCGGGCGTGTCAGACCTTGAAAAGTGTACATGCTGAGAGGGAAGGCTTGATTCTAACATAGTATGAATTATTTAGGTTTTGCAGTGTTTTTTCCACAGGTGCTACGTAGCTTGAATTGAAGATATTGTCTGATCAACAGGAGAATTATGGATTCTCAACCCTCCACACATTAGATCCTAACACCCTTCAATTATGTTGATTGGAGGGAAGATATGCATGTATCCTTGCGCAACAAGGGCTACTTCGGGATAATACTTGGAAGGGAGGTTGAGCTGCATCATCCAGCTGAGGAAAACAAGTTTCTAAACTGCTTAGATGAAACGTTTGGTTATCTATGTACTCACATATCCACAGATATCCTCTTTCACCTTGAAGGTTTGAGGAATCCCAAAGAATCTTGGGAGAAGCTTGAGGTCTTTTTTAGCAAGAAATATGAGCTTCAGTGACACATTCTAGAGAAAGAGTTGATAGCCTTGCATCCCAACAGTTTCAATACCATACAACAATTCTTTACTAAATTCAAGTCTCTTGCACTTTAATGCAGATAGTGCAGAATAGAAAGAAAGGATGAGCAGCATGTGATCTCCATACTCAACAAATTAGGTACTGATTATTTTGTATTTGTCTCAATATTCCATTCCAAAAGATATTACATTCCCAATTGGAAGATGCCCTTACTTTATTCCTTTGTCGAGTCCTTAATACAGGAGCAAGAGAAGTTAGTAAAAATGGGAGTCATCCAGACTTGCAAATATCAAGCTCTCCTAGTGACAAAATCTACTAAAATGCAAGCTAAAGGGAGACCTAAGGGTAAGGAGTCTAAAGCATATGATTTGAATCATAAAGAGAATCAAAAGAATTTCGAAGGAGCTTCGGGCTCTAAGAAGAAGAATTTTTTTGAAAAGAAGATGTGTCCCTATTGTATAGGGGTTTTCATTCAGAAGACCAGAGTATGAAGAATCAAATCAACCACCTGTCATCTCTCCTCAAGAAGAACAACACAACTCTCCCACAAAGAGAAAAGAAGTCTGATGATGGAAAATCAACCGATGATCATGAGAGGTGCCATGCCTTGAAATATGGCCTCCTTCAGTCGATAACCTATTTGATTGATTTTGGAGCATCCAATCACATGGTTTCCTCCAAGGATTTCTTCTCCACTCTCAACCTCACAGAAGGGCCTACTACTCATATGGGCGATGACTCCCAAATTCTAGCTACAGGAAGAGGCACCATTAAAATATATCATGAAGGGCCTATTACTCATATGGGCGATGACTCCCAAATTCTAGCTACAGGAAGAGGCACCATTAAAATATATCATGGTGATTTAAAAAATCTCCTCTATGTGCCCTATCTTGCATCTAATCAGTTGTATGTATACCAGATGAGTCACACTGGCTCATGAAAGCAAGTGGTAATTGGCCCTAACTTAGTAAGGATCACAAAAACATCAACTGGGGAGAATATAACGAAATGAATTTTATATCATACCTCCAAGGAATTTTATTTCTCTCATTCAATGCCATACTCATATCTAGTACAACGACAAATTCTATTCAAAGCAGATAAAGGTATAAAAATTCGTTTACTTCCTATTGCAGATACAATTTTGTTGCCTAACATTTGAGATTCAGATTCAGAAGAAGAGGAACACCAACATGATTAAGATATTGAGCTTGCAACTCAAAGATAGCTAGATCTATATCTAGCATCTACCTCATTTAAGTAGCCTAATTGGGCTCAACATCTCATAGAAGCAGTTGGAAATGGTGCTAGGGATCCAGATGACAAGAGAGGAACTAGTTCCCAGTATAAAAAAGAGAATGTTGCAATGTCCCACACATATCCAGTTCTCCCTGATAGGTGTTTCATGATGTTGGGGTCATATACTCAAACATTCAAGGAATATTTCCATGATCCTATATGGAAAGTAGCTATGGATGAGGAATTTGATTTGCTACATGACAATAAAACCTGGGAACTTGTATCCTTACCTCTAGGGAGGAAACTTGTTTAGTGCAAATGGGTCTACAAGACCAATATAGCTTTTGATGGAACCAAAACCAAGTACAAGGATCGGTTGGTGGCCAAAGGATACTCTAAGGTTCAAGGATTGGACTACAATGAGACATTTACTCCAGTAGCTAGAATGGATTCCATCAGGCTTGTGTTGGCAGTTGCATCTTCCAAGAGATGGGAGGTACATCACATGGATGTGAAAAGTGCCTTCCTCTATGGTAATTTGATGGAATATATACACATGAAACAACTTGAGGGGTTTATTGATGATCCTTCCTTAGTTTGAAGATTGAGGAAATCATTGTATAGACTCAAACAAGCCCCAAGGGCATGGTACTCCAAGATGGACACCTTCCTCATATCTCAAAAATTTGAAAGATGCAAATCAGATTGCAATGTCTGCGTGCAGAATAAATATGATTTCTTTCTTTTGATTGTGTTATATGTGGATGGCTTGCTCATTAATAGCATCTTTATTGATGTATTGAGAAACATCAAGTATGCTCTAAACAAATAATTCACTATGACTGATCTAGGACTCCTAAGACAGTTCATTGGTCTCGAAGTAAGTCAAAAGACTTCAGAAATCAAGATCTCACAGTCTAGATACTCATCAGACATGCTTAGGAGATTCCACATGGAATATTTCAATGCATCCCCTTGTCCCTTTCTATTTGGAATTAGGATAGAAGAAGGTGGCTCCACACCTTTGGTAGATAGCTCTCTCTACATACAGCTCATTGAGAGCCTTCTGTACCTCACACATTCGAGACCAGACATATCCTATGCTGTGAGTGTTTCTGCCAGGTGCATGCAGGAGGCACATGAAATGCATTGGAAGGAAGCAAAGAGAGTATTTCACTATGTGCAGGGTACTAAATATTATGGGATTCACTATGCAGCTGGAGCACAGATTGCGCTCATATGCTTCACAGACTTAGACAGGGAACGAGATGGAAACGATAAGAAATCCACTTCAGGATTTGTGTTCATGATTGGATTTGGGCCAAGTTATTGGTCCAGTAAGAAGCAAGCAGCACTTGCACTCTTCAGCAGAAGCAGAGTATCAAGGAGCTATGAATGTAGATATTCAACAAGTTTGGCCACATGGAATGTTGACAGAGTTTGGGATTCACACTTCATCTTCAGTGGACCTTTATTGTGACAACCAGACTACCATCAAAATTTCCAGTGATCCAATCGAAAAGAAGAGGATGAAGAACATAGAGGTTCGCATGCACTACATTTGAGAACTGGTGCATGATAGAACCATCACACTGCACTAGTGTCCTACAGAGGATCAGATTGCAGACATTTTCACCAAGTCTTTCACAAAGAAGATATTTGTCTTTCTTAGGTCTATTTTAGGTGTTAAGGATTGACTCTCAGTTCCTATTTCTACTTATCTTGAAGGGGAGGGTTTCCCATGAGGTTTTCCCCTATTTCCTCAGTTTATTAAGCATCATTTTTATCTTTTAGATAGTATATGGATGACTTTTGGCCTTGTTTCCAGGGCCCATAGTTGTCTAAGCTAGGATTCAAGGGGGGTGTTAGGATTTTTAATCCTTCCTTATATGAAATGTCTATTAGATTATATTAACCTAAATTAGGAGTCATTTAGTTATTATTTGGTTCACTAGTACCATTGGGTCCAATTGGCCAAATGGGGCCACATGTACCAGTCACTAGAGTGTGGGGAACACTAATAGAGGATAATTGTAACTGACTACACTTGCATTAGTTTATGTGCCTCCTATACCAATCCCTACATTTTAAGAGCCATTAGGAGTGTCGTCACCAACCTCCTTCAATTGCTGGCTGTCAGTAACTAGTTAAGCTTAGTTATGCTTCAATTACATTCAGTTAGATGTCCTCTAGTTTAGTCAGCACAAGTCTTGCATGGATGCATGTGGATAAGTGCCTATTATCACCTAATTCTCACCTACCACCTCACTTAGACTAGTTTAACTGATTATTATTGATTGAGAGACTGAATTAGATAACTGGAGCTTAGCTAGTCAGCTCTGATAGTGATTTAGACACTTCTAGTTAGCCATGCAGTGAGATTGATCTGGTATATTCAAATTCATCTCTCATGATTCAAATTCTCCTTTATTTATTACCATTGTATACTGCTAAGAGATCCATCTCAACTAAGATTCAAGTCTGTTTACTCTCCATTGTACACCAGAAGCAATTGTTTTTCCATAGAAGTCCCGTAAATATTGCTTTGCTTCCTCTGAATTCATTCATAGTGGCGGTGTGGGCGTGAAGGACCCGGAAAAGTGTACATGTCGAGAGAGAAGTCTTAATTCTAACATAGTGCAAATGATTTTGGTTTTGCACTAAATTTTCCATAGGTGCTACGTAGCTTGAATTGAAGATATTGTCTAATTAACAGGAGAATTATGGATTCTCAACCCTCCACACCTAGGATCCTAACACCCTTCAATTATGTTGATTGGAGGGAAGATATGCTGGTATGTATTAGAATTTATAATCCTCCCTTATTTGAACTGTCTATTAGATTATATTATCCTGACCTAGGAGTCATTTATTTATTATTGGGTCCACTAGTACCATTGGCTCCACTTAGCCTAATGGGGCCACATGTACCAATCACTAAAGTGTGGGGAACATCGATAGAGGATAACTGGAACTGAATGCACTTGCATGCATTAGTTTAGGCACCTCCTAGACCAATCCATACATCTTAGGAGACACTAGGAGTGTCAGAACCAACCTCATTTAGTTGTTTGCAGTTGGAAACTAGTTAATCTTAGTTATGCTTTAGTTACATTCAGTTAGATGTCCTCCAGTTTAGTTAGCGCTAGTATTGCATGGATGCATGTGGATATGCACCTATTCTCACCTACCACCTCAGTTAGACTAATTTAACTGATTAGTACTGATTGAGAGACAAAATTAGACAACTGGAGCTTAGCTAGTCATCCCTAATAGTGGTTTATACACTTCTAGTTAGCCATGAAGTGAGATTGATTTGGTAGATTTGAATTCATCTCTCATGATTCGAATTCTCCTTTATGTATTACCATTGTATACTGTTTGGATGTAATGAATTTTATATTGTAATTATATTAGTAATATTTATCTGTTTGCTGTGAGATTTGATTTGTTTAGTGTGTATTATTCATTCCTTTTCATTGTATAATAACTAAGAATCTAATTGCACTCATTGCTTTGAAGATCTAATGGCACAATACTAATATTTCTCACCATTGTTCCTAATTTATTATTTGGTTTTGTTTTTTGTTTTTCTTGGTTTAAGGGGTTTTCCTCTATTTCGCAGGATAATGGTGGATTTATTTTAATATTTTCTTTAAAATATATGGATAGAAAATGACAGGTGAGTTTAGAAAAAAATGATAATTTCAATGCAACATGGGTGCATATCCCTAAGGGTTTTCACTTGATTTTATTTGAAAGTTACCAGGGATTATTTATGTATGAAAAAAACACTTTTCTATTCTTGGAACTTTATTTATGTTTGTAGTTCTTATGTTCTCTATGAGCATATCGATTCTTATCTTTGTTCAAGGGATGCCGGTGCTACTCTTTGGTAAAGGCGCACCAATGCTTCTCTCTGGAAAAAGAGCATCAATGCTACTCTTTGGTGAAGGTACACCGGTGCTCATTTTTGGTATAAGTGCATTGATAGTATTATTTTAATAAGTGGGAACACTAGTACTCTTATTTGGTATAAGAGCATTGATTCTCTGTGTTAGGCATACTACCTCTAGCGGATGAGCGGTTTTTGAAACTTCTCATCAAACAATTTTCATGTAAGAATTGAGTGGTTTTGTAATTTTACAAGAGATCCACTCATTAAGTGATAAATGGAGTGGTTTGACACTCACCATGGTTTTGTATGGGCAGTTTCATCACCACCACTATAAATTGTAATGAATAACATTTCAATATTAATTATTGTACATTTTCACAATATTATTTTTATTTTTCTTGATTTTGTCTTATTTCATATGCTTTTAATTGTATTTTTTATTTCAAACAATCAAATTATATATATTTTTAATATTCGACAAGTATTTCATCTTTAAAATATACATAAGAGAATCACTAATAAAAAAAGGGTAAGAACTAATACTTGGAATATTCAAAATCAAAGTTATATCACTACATTTTAATAATCATGTATTTAGTAAATCACCTCCTTTTATTTGCATGTTCACAAGGTTTCTGTACATGACCTATTGTTTTTTTTTCATTAGTGCTCCTCTTTCATATGGAAGCGATGCTCATTGTTGGTTAAGGTGCACGTTTTCTCATATCTGGTATAATAGTTTCTTTATTGTAGGCACACCAGTGCTCCATCACTATAAATTGTAATGCTTAACATTTCAATATTAATTATTATACATTTTTATAAATTATTTTTATGTTTATTGTTAGTGTCTTATTTCATATGATTTTAACTATTAAAATTTATTTCAATCAATCTGAATTATTATTTTTGATTAATATTAGAAATCATTTCATTTTTAAATTGTAAATAAGAGATTAATCAATAAAGAAGGTAAGAACTAATACTTGGAATATTCCAAATATAAGTTATTATATCACTACATTTTAATAGTCATGTATTTATTAAATCACCTCCCTTTATTTGCATGTTCATAAGGTTTTTGTACACAACAAGTTGTTTGTTGTCATTGATTCTCTTCTTTGGCATGGGCACACCGTTGCTCATTGTTGGTTAAGGTGTATTGATGCTTATCTTTGGTATAAGTGCATATATGCTTCTTTACTGTAAGTGCACTAGTGCTCCATAACCAATGTGTAGTAGTGTGGTTTTGGACGAAAAAAACATCAGTGCTCCTCTTTGGTGAAGGTGCACCAGTGCATTTTTGGTATAAGTGCATTGATGCATATTTGGTATAAGTGCACTGATGCTCCTCATTGGTATAAGCACACCAATGCATATTTGGCCACTAAGCGCATCGGTACTTCTCGTCGCTATAAGCGCACCAGTGCTTCTCGCTAGTATAAGTGCAACAACACATCTTTATTATAAGCTCAATGGTGTGTTTGTATCATTAAAGTGCATCGATGAAAAAATATTTGCTAAAGTCTCTAGCTGCCAATATTTTTTAGTTATAAAAAATTTCTTTAAAAACCTCCACAAAACACTGGGCACCATTGACATAGGTTGTAGCGCATTTTTTTTTTTAAATTTGACCAAACTTGTAACATTAAAAACTTGCACTGTAACCTTTGTTACAAGTCCTTCTACTTGTGGTGATAGGAGTATGGGGAAAATGAGGGATGTTAGAG
>LPNX011233956.1:101903-116285 GCA_001517045.1 Pseudotsuga menziesii
GACATTAGAGAGAAGGGTGGTTAGGGACAAACTGAGAGAGAGGTGATTTTAGAGAGAGATAAAGAGAGGATAGAGAGAGAGTGGGTTAGAGAGTTAGGGTGTTATGGTCATTGAGAAATAAAGGGGGGAATTAGAGAGAGAGAAATGTGGGAAAGGAGAGATGGGAGGTAGTATGGGAGGGATATATTTAGAGATGGAGAGATATAATGGGTAGAGTGGGAGGGATGGATGGGGATATTTTGGGATGAATATACTAGTAAAAAGTGGGAGAGTGTAATGTCCCTACTTGGAAATTATTAGAAAAAGTGCAATTGGGTCAATTTTCGAGCTTTATTACTCAAGACTATAAGGGGTTCCAAGTGACTCCAAATGGTATCGAGTTGAAATGAAAGGGTCAAATGATTCTTAGAACATTGCAAGAGGACATATGAAATATTTGGATATGAATTTAAATGTCTACAACTTGGTTTGGGGATAATGATATAAAGTGCAAATTTCGTTGGAAATTGAGGTCAAATTCGCACTAGGGTTGGAGGCTAATTTGGCTCTCAAACTCAAGTACAACCCTCCCAAATTTAAAAACGAATTATGGGGATGAATATAATACATAAATGTATATAATTAATCATGGTTATTAATATTTTAAAATTGATTATGATGTGCAACATTTGTATTCCAACTTTCATGGAAATTGCTTAAGGGGAAATGTCATTACTAGCTCAAATTTGACACATGAAAAGTAGAATAGATAGCTATTAAAGTAACAAGAAATATAGTGGTCATCTACATAATAAAAATGGATATCCAAAAATCATAAAACTTAGCTAATAACCCTCATACAAATATGATATAGAACTCATTCAAGATTGAATCCAAATTCATGAAAACTAATGATGCAATGGCATGAGACTACCAGCTTTTCACACAAGATTTTATTGGATTTAGAGATATAGAGAATATGTTAATGAAAGTATAGAGTCATGAATAATTTATGGATTCCCCAACATCAACAAACTCAGACACGAACCCCCATACAAATATGATATAAAATTATTTCAAGATGGAAACCAAATTCATGAAAACTACTGATTTAATGGCATGAGAATGCAAGCTTTTTACATATGAATTTCTTGGATTTCAAGTTACAGAGCACATGGAAATAAAAGTGAATATCCATAAATCATATAACCCATCTTGTACATCAAATGGGCATAGGAAAGATCAAGCATTACTCCAACAAGTGCTCCATCAACATGAGAGTGTGGGGGAATGGAGACGAAGGAATGATAGAATAAGGAGATAGATGAGAAATTGAAATATATGGAATTAAAAATGAAACTAAAACAAATTAATTAATCTCCAATCATATTTCTGAATGGACATTCCATCAACCAACTTGGAAAGGAATCCAACTCCCTTGAAATTGGTTCACAAGCAGGGAGAGTAAACACTCATCGTGCAATGGACAAGAAAAATCTCTCCAAAATGCCAAAGGGAAATTAAAAAATGATCAAAATATATTCTCCTTCCTCATGAAATCCTTTTTCTAATTGCATGACACATCCTAAAGTTGGATTACCCTCCATGGGCTTCCTCCAACTTATCTTAGTGGTTTAATAAGTCCTATGACACTTGTCTTCTTCTTCATGCTCTAATTCTTTTCCCAATTCGAATGGTTTCCTCTAACTCCAAAATACGCCCTCTTAGTGGATATTTTTAGCCATGTCATTTCATATTTTTCATGGCTCTGAAATTAGGTGTAAATTTGTCATATTTGTCATAGAATATTCCACCATTAGTTGTCATAGAGTGCATGGAATCCCCTTCCAAGTGGAACACATTGTCTTATTAGTCTCTTCCTCTTCCATGGGATTTACTCTCCTCTCCTAAATAAAATTACTTGGCTCATGATAGGCCCTGTGACACCACATCACCTTCCAAGAATGTTACATTCCTCATTGGTTCAAATTTGGATGAAGGTCATGCTAAGTGTGAGGGGGAATCTAGTCACCGAAAGAATCCACAAGCTTCCAATTGTCTCCATGAACCAATGACATCTTATTTTATTAACATTTATTATTTATGTCACCATTTTAATGTTAATATGGTAAACTAAGGTCCTTTCAGGTCCTATATCTCCCTTATTACAAAATTTATATCTCCACCTGAACCTGCGGAACTAGTAGGTTAGTGAAAAATTATTTGCAAGTAGTATAATTTGGAAGGGGATATGATAGTACTCCCCACTAAAGATTTCTTTTCCTCAAGAAATTCCAAGTTTGGATGCTACAAAATTTTTTCATATTCCTAAGTGGCATCCTCACTTGGTAACTCCTTCCATTGTGCCAAGTAATCTCTTATGGTTATACTCCTTAATTTTCTTTAGCTTCCATTTGATTAGTGGCACTCATGTGATGCAATTTTGTGCTTCCAAAAGTAAAGAGATGTCTGTTTTTCATATTTACATCTCCTATGGCATCACCAGTAAACACCAAAAGATTAATTAATTCCATTAAAACAAAATTTGCACAAATTTTCTTTAATTCCATATTTTGGAAACCTTTTCTGAAATTTTAACCCCCTTTTTGCTCCATTATAATTATTTGAACTTGGTACTGAGTTACCCAACATCGAGCCTTTTAATATCTTAATAAAATTTTAGAGAGGAACCACTATTCTTGATGATGCACTACTTTGATTACAATCACCTTTTTAAGTGGTGACTCAATATCCCATATTGCTTGTTACCCCCAAAATTGAAACCAAGCAATACCAGGATTCCATTGCTTGTATTGTCCCTTGCCAAACATCATGAGTACAAAATATAGATCCTGAAAGTACATAAAAAAATCATACAAATGTACATCAAGAAGGTACCTCATCAAAGATTCATGAAAGTTCTTATACATCCAAGTTAGTAGATCATCATGTGGCCTATACACCCAAGCATCAAGTATTATATCATATCTTCTCTAATTACATAGCTGAGGATACCATGTCCTATAATGCTGCTACAAAATAATGTAATATGCATCAAAATAATAATCCAGCTATTCTTTCATCCAAGAAGTGAATGAAGAACCTCCACCAAAATCAAAACCAAATATGGAGCCAAAAAAACAGGGAGACGTCAAGTGGCTCAAAGAAGTGCCATCAATACACCCATGAATACGTATATAATCAGGAAATAAAAAAGGATGTTTCTACCAATAATAATGGTCTTCAATCATATACTTGTTCACCCAAGTATTATATGACGTTTCTCCAACATCAAATGGACTAAGCAAGGAGCAAGGAAAATCATGAGTCTTCAAGAATTTAAGTGAATATCATAGGTGCACCCATGTAGATGTGTATCATCATAATGTAACAAAGGATATTGTTGCAAATGTAAAAAATATGGTGATATAATAATGACATAATAAAAATAAGAGATATAAATTTCATACTCCTCAAGTGGCACCATAAAAAAGAAACCTTTCACTTGATTTTCATCCCCATTTGATGTGGCTAAAAATGAAGTGGGGAGTGAAGAATTGTGAACCAACGTTACCTCTTTGCAAATCTTACCCATCCAATTTTTTAATGTGTCTTATCAATAATTGGCTATTCCAATAGTTGTGAGATCATGTGCCTTCTCCAAGGCTCCACCACTCTTACCAAGAGGCAGCTCATAATCCATCTGAACAAGAAAAAATGCTTGGTTTCCTTCTTTTTTGAATGTACTCTCTTCAAGAACCTGTTTATCAACATGTACCTCATGTTCCACCATCGCATGAGGTTATTCCTTTGTTACATAAATTATTTCAACCATTGAATGACTGTTTGATATGTAGGATGGTGTAAAGAACCCTTGCAACCTCTCTTGAAGTTGCTCAATTTGCACCATAGATTTTTGGAGTGCATTTTTTGTGGACTCAAACTCATTTTAGAGCTTGTCATTATCTTCTACATTATTCAAGTTTATTCAATGATACAAACTAACAAGCTCAATTAAATAATCTGTATCAGAAAGAAAATTCAAAAGATTACCTTTGTTGTTGGATATTTCCTTCTGATTTTTCTCGATATCCTCCATGGAATATTTCTCCTCCATGCTGAAATATTTTTTTAAGAACAAAGCATGTGTGACATGGAGAGTCTTTAGGGCCTCTTGAATCTTCTTTTCATCCATACTCAATGACCCTTCAATAAAAATAGGTTCTTGTTGAGGAACCTCCTCTTCTTTTATCTTCTTAATTTGATCAACTTCTTGAAGCTCAAGTGGTGATGGGGAAGTTGATATTGGTTCTTCATTATATTATACAAGTTATTCATATTCATGCTCATGAGAACTTTGGATTACAACAACATCTTCAAAATTGTTCTATATTTCACCAACATAGAGGTGTGAGAACCCATCAATAGGTACTCCTTCATAGTTCAATCATCCATCAATAAATTCTCTTTGGTCCATGTACATAGTAGAATGTGTCTTAGAATTCTATTCAATAGTTTTAAGGGAATATTCTTCATTATAATGTGATGTTTACTCATCTTTTCCAGAGTCACTTGGGAGTGATTTTCGATCCTCTTAATGTAATGCTTCTTCTGTTTCACTACCCACTGAACTAGGTGGCTCCTTGGTTCCTCCATACTTGTGGATTGCCGATTGTTCCTTAATGAGTTCACATCTGCACTATGAGGCCTATATCCAAACAACCAATAAACAAAGTCTTATAAAATAATGGTCTTATGTGTCTGTCCTATCAATTCAATATATGCTTGATATTGTTGGGGAAAAGTTTTACATGTTTCTCTCAACCTTTCTAATTCATTCATAGCAGTAGCTCATGGTGGTTTGGCACATACATATTCACGCAGTTGCTTCCACTCATCTACTGCTTCCTTCATTTCATAAGGAGTGTCAAGGTTATCTTTAGAATATATAAATTTATTATTTGTAGGTATGGTTTGAACCTTGAAGTCATGGGGTCAATTGTGAGGTCCAGTCCTCAAGAAAATAGTTTCTGCATAGGTCTTCTTCTCTTCATGATGGGAACTTCTACTACCCCCTACTTCCAACTTACCCCCAAGTTGGATAGCCATAAATTTGAACCCTTACATAATATGCTTGTTCATATAATGAAAATATAACTTTATGAATGTCTTAAATTCCTTCTTATCATCCATAACTTCTACTCCTAGTTTATCCCTAAACACCACTAAAGAAAAATTGACTTCTTCACCTTCTAGTCTTCCATTGACAATATCTTCAGTTTCAATATCTAATGGAGGGAGATAATCACCAGGAAACATGAATAGATAAATTCAACAAGTTCCAAGACCATGACCTAATACCATTGTAATGTCACTACTTGATGTTTGTGCTAGAAATTGTTCCTAGACTACAAAGGGAATAAGCTAGTACAATCTCAAAACAATTAAAAGAAAATGGAATTTGTTTTTGTAATTTTTTGGTTTGACGGTTTCATCTACAATAAGGTAATCAATAATCAAACTAATACATGTACTAAATCATGAAATAACATCAAAGAACGAGACATAAATGTATAAAAGATTAATATAAACCATAAGCATTCATATGCAAAGTATTGGTTTTTTCCACAACATATGAGCATTCACATGAATAAAACTTTTATTAAGAAATGAAATCATAAGCTGAGTGGTCTAACTGGCCATAAACAAAATTAATATATAGAATAAAGTGGCTTATATTGTATATAAATCAGTCTCGGTCTTCAAAAACTTACATGAGAAACATATGTATTAGTCAGAATATACATCCAATGTCCTTATCTCTTTATCCCTTCTTGAAACCAAAATCGAACAAGTATGATGTATCCTCTTCTTGATTTTATAATTACAAAATCAAGTATCTAGAACCACTTCTTTAGGTCAGGTTTCGAAAGTATTTAGCAGTTACATTAGGTAGTTATACAAACTAACTTTTGAAATGGAAATATGGTGAATTTATGGAAAATGGGTCTCAAAGAACCCCCCATATCTCTTGATCCGGGACACCTGTACAAAAACTGAGAGAGCGTTTTTTTAATGAGTCCGTGATGGAAAAAACTCTCTCTTCTTTTTTAAATATTATTCTCTAATTGATCATAATATTCCCCACAAGATGAAGCCTAAAATAGGAAAATATTAAATGTTTTTAAACCCTAAAAACTAGGTCGTAAAGATTAATTTGACTATTTCCAACCATAACACCTGTTGCAAAAATGAGAGAGTTTTTTTTAATGGGCCCATGATGTACAAAAACCTCTTTTTTGAAAATTATCTTCCATATCCTCGTAATCCGTGCTCAATTACAATGACTAAAACAAAGGAAAAAGAGGCATTCGAGCAGCATTATGACAAATTCAAGAAAAAATTCAGCCCAACTGGTGTCTGGAAGTTTCCTAGCATCATCGAATTCTATGGGCCATGTTCTGCCATCAATCGACCACGTTCTTCTATGATTTTTGATTCCTGCATCGCTCTAATGTATATAGCTTGAATCTTGCACTGCGGGAATACCTCAACATGAAATATTTGGCAAACAAGCTCAAAATAAAAGTTAGACCTTGGATATAAGAATTGGAGTAGACTTAAATCAGTATTTGAAGACTTTGAAAAGAAATATAATACTTAATAAGCCACTCAATAAAATCTTAAGAAAGGATAAAATAAATTAAAACAAAAACTATAACATATAAAATAAAAAGACATTCAAAATCATTAAAATTTAAAATAAGATAAAATGAGAAGTAAATAAGGAACAAACATTTGAGAAAAAACACATAAAGAATAGGTACAATTTCAGTCCTAACATCTGGCTCCAGTTGGTGGATGAAATCCTCCTTCTGAGGTTTCAAGATCATGTAGACCTTGTGCCTTATTCATTAGGTGATGCAATCATTTGTATCTCATTCCCAACTTGTTCCAAAACTTGTAACCCCACTCGTCTGATTGTCAAAACAAACTGAAATTGCTCACTCCAAACCATAATTGTTGAAAACAAATCCTCACACTACAAACTAAAATCATTTCTCAAGCAATGAACTTATTTATTTCCACTTCCTACTCTAATCCACTGTGTTGTTGCTTCATCAAGTAAAGTCATGCTACTAATGAATCCATGCAAGAAATTAATTAACTGGTGAAACTCTTGATTTGGATCGAAAAATGAAACAATCCATGGCATACAAAAGTTCAATTTGGAAATACAATGGAACCAACATTCATTTGACAAGAATGATTTGAGCTCTATATTGCTAAAAGACTCCAAATAATCAACAATAGGGTCGTGAAAGCCATAAATAAATGCCTCTTCCTGATGTTCTTGTCAGGAATTGAATTGTTTCTGCCCAGTTTTATAGCTACTACCAATCGCATTTGTCTACAAAACTAAAATTTGGTGTGGGATACCTTCATTGATTTGTTTAATATCTGCTATAGATTCGGGTTTAAGAATGATAACATAAAACTTGCTGATCTCTGGTAATAGTTGTTGGAGAAATTTATTCAACCAATTATGTTCATATAATCCTTTCTTATCTCCTTCTTTGTATTCTCGTTACTTATATTCAAAACTAATACATTCTGATATATCAATCTGCATCCTTTTATTTGCTTGTTGACTTTCTTCTCGCTGGCCATTTTTTGATGAAAAAGAGAACAAACTCACTTGTCCCTGTAGCTCCTTGAAATCTTCTTGACCAAAGTTCAAAATAATACAATCAAGGAGGTTATCATGAGCTAAGAATGTTGACTAATTGTATAAGTCAACAGTAAGATGATAAGGGGAAGCAACCTTCTCTGAAATAGAAATGTCACCAATTTCTGCAAAATCTTCCTCATGATATTCATCATAAACAAAATCATCCCTTTGCTCATAATTAGAAAAAGGCTCAGCTGTATGCGTAAATTCATCTTGCTAGTATGTGTTATAAACATGTACATTTTCATCTTTAATAATGGACAAATTTGATTTAAAAATTTCAAGATCAGAAAAAAAAATTGGATCTAAAAATTATGCATAAGCATGCTGAAACAATTTCAATCTCAGATAAGCTTCATGTAGTCCATATACTTCTTCAGTTTCTTCAGTATCCAAAACATTGTACAATATCTGGAAAGAGAGTTGTGCACATGCCCAAAGATTTCTCTCTACTTCCTTTGCACCCAAATCTGCTTTTTTCTGTCCATAAATACTTGTTCTTGTTTCAAATCTTCATCTCTGTTTTGAGCTACAAGATTTACACAAGCTCGTAAATTGTCTTCAACTTCATTCTCTACTTATAAATAAAACCATTGAACAAATAAAAATCTGAAAGTGACTATAAGTAAAGAATGGCAGCTTATTTCTTATATCAACAATAAGAGGCTGAAGAGCAGCAACTTCTTCCTCATAACAGGAGCTAGGAAATTTCTACTATGATCAACTGAAAGTATATTATCATCTAAAAAGTAATCAAACTGATATGAAGAATCAACACAAGTGTTATTTATATCCTTGTTCATAGGAAAATATGAAAACGATGAAGAAAACTGTCTTAAATTTGAATGATACCTACATTCTTCTTCATGTTCATAATCTTGTATATCTCCAACATTAGCGTGATCTTGAAGCATTTTGCAAGCCCGGATGTTCTCTTCCACTCATTTTGCATCCTAAAACAACTTTCTTAAACATGATGATTTCCTTTCTAACAAGAAAAGGACAAGATCTGAATGTTGAGCCATAACATAATATACCATGGCAAGTCTTTCCGAAGATCTGATCTCCATAGGAATACTGACATAAAAAGATTTGAAACCTCCAATTGAATTTAGTAATTGACCCATCATTCTCCCTTTTCAAATTATAAAATTTGGAAAGAAATTGATCATAAGATTTATTCTTACCCCAATACTTGAAAAAGACATCGTGTAAATATCCCCATGATCCAGTTGAATTAGCTTTTAAATTTTGAAACCAGAACCCAACATCTCCAGCTAAGGACTTGGAAAATATCCTCATGACGATATCCTCGTGTACAATCTCAAAATTGTCAATAAAATTGTGAAAAGATTCCAAGTGTTTTTCTGCTGTGACATGGTCTTCTCCAGTAAATAGAGGAATATATTTGAAAAAATTGGGAGGGTAAGGATGAAGAGTAGATGACAACCTTAAAGGTTTAAAGCTTCTCTCTTTAATTCTAGACTGAAATTCAGTAAGCTGAGAGTGAGTTTCAACAGGCCGATGGAAAGTTTCAGCAGTAATGATAGAAAGTAATGGATCAGCTTTATTCTCTACAAGATGACCAGAATAATCAGGTGCAAGAGATATGGGTATATGAACATCATGTTGCACATGTATTTAAAATGAAGGATTAGGATCAACATCAACAAAGAAAGAAGAATGCATACTTTCTTCTTCCAAAGAGGGATATGTAACTGAAGGTTTATGATCATCGGAACAGACAAAATAAAAAATGATTCTTTTCAAATGTAATGGGAAAGGCAGGAAATAATTGATAAATAAGAACAAAACCTCATGAAAGAAACTAACAAGCTGATACCTGGTCTTTCCATTTGGTTTCTTCATTTTTCTATCAGCAAAATTCTCTTTGCGGTGGAATCTTTAATCATGGAGTCACCAGGAAGATGATTGCAATCTATCTCTATGTCCTTCTCTTGTTTGACATCAAGAGTCAGATATGTGTCATTGTGGTTCTTCCCTGGGAATAAATCCTCACTTCTGTCCCTGGAAACGACACCAAATATGTTTGTGCTAGAAATTCTTCCTAGACTACAAAGGGAACAAGCTAGTACAATCTCAAAACAATTAAAAGAAAATGGAATTTGTTTTTGTAATTTTTTGGTTTGAAGGTTTCATCTACAAGAAGGTAATCAATCATCAAACTAATAAAGCTACTAAATCATGAAATAAAATCAAAGAACGAGACATAAATGTATAAAATATTAATATAAACCATAAACATTCATAATCAAAGTACTAGTTTTGTCCACAACATATGAGCATTAACATGAATAAAAATTTAATCCAGAAATGAAATCATAGACTGAGTGGTCAAACTGGCCATAAAAAAAAATCAATAGATAGAATAAAGTGGCTTATATTGTATATAAATCAGTCTCGGTCTTCAAAAACTTACATGAGAGTCATATTTATCAGTCTAAATATACATCCAATGTCCTTGTCTCTATAGCCCTTCTTGAAACAAAAATCGAACCTGTCTGATTTATCCTCTTCTTACTTTTATAATTACAAAATAAACTATCCATAACCACTTCTTCAGTTAAGGTTTCAAAAGTATTCAAAAGTTACATTAGGTAGTTATACAAACTAACTTTCGAAATGGAAATACGGTGAATTTATAGAAAATGGGTCTCAAAGAACCTCCCATATCTATCGATCCGAGATACATGTGAAAACAATGAGAGAGGTTTTTGTGAATAATTCTATCATGAACAAAAACCTATCTTGTTTTTTAAAACTTCTTCAATCGATTCGAATATGCCCTGCAAGATGAAGACTAAAACAAGAAAATAGTAAATGTTTTTAAACCCTGAAAAATAGGCCGTAAAGATTAATTAGAATATTTCCAACCATAACACATGTTTCAAAAATGAGAGAGGTGTTTTTTAATGTGCCCATTATTAACAAAAACCTCTCTTAGTTTTTAAAAATTCTTTTCTATCTCCTCGTAATCCGTGCTCAATTACAATGGCTAAAACAGAGGAAAAAGAGGCATTTAGGCAGCATTATGACAAATTCAGGAAAAAATTCAGCCCAATTGGTGTATGTAAGTCTCCTAGCATCATCCAATTCTACGGGCCATGTTATTCCATCAATTGAACACATTCTTCTATGATTTCTAATTCCTGCATCGCTCTAGTGTATATAGTTTGAATCTTGCACTATGGGAATACCTCAACATGAAAGATTTGACAAACAAACTCAAAATAAAAGTTAGACCTTGGATATAAGCATTGGAGTAAACTTAAATTAGTATTTGAAGACTTTGAAAATAAATATAATAATTAATAAGCCACTCAGTAAAATATTAAGAAAGGATAAAATACATTAAAACAAAAACTATAACATATAAAATAAAAAGACATTCAAAATCATTAAAATTTAAAATAAGATAAAATGAGAAGTAAATAAGGAACAAACATTTGGGAAAAAACACATAAACATTAGGTACAGTTTCAGTCCTAACACTTGGAAATTTTGAAAAAAATGTAGTTTGGGCAATTTTCGAGCTTTACTAGTCAAGACTGTAGGGGTTTCCAACTGACTCCAAATGGTATTGAATTTGAAATTAAAGGGTAGGATGAGTATTAGAAAGTACAAAAATTACATATGAACACTTTGTATCTGAATTTAAGCTTCTCCAACTTGGTTTCAGGCTAAGGAGAGAAAGTGTGTATTTCCGAGGAAAATGTGGTCAAATCCCCCCAAGGGTGGAGGCCAATTTGGCTCTCCAAATCAAGTACGACCCTAAAAAATTTAAGAACATACTATGGGGATGAATATAATACATTAACTGATATCATTAATAATGTTTATTAAGTTTTGAAAACTGATTATGATGTGCAACATTTGTATGGTAACTTTCATGGAAATTGCTTAAAAGGAAATTACACTACTAGCTCAAATTTGACACATGAAAAGTATTTGGCTCTGAAATTAAAATGACATATAGTTTTAGTATGAGACACAAAATGGATTTCCAACATAATCAAACTCATATAATAACCCTCATACAAATCTGATATAAAAATCCTTCAAGATCGAAGCCAAATTCATGAAAACTGGTGATGCAATGGCAATAAGGGGTTTTTGAAGTCTAAAATGGGCCTCATAAGGGAAATAATAAAATAAGAGTTATAATAATAAAATAAAAGCTCTAAAATTTGGAGGGGAAAAAGAAAAAATACTTTTTCTTATTGTATTTTTGACATATATCCTTATCGGTTCATCAAAATTTCGAGTTTGGGGACTTGTTGGATGCGAAATTTAATTCCGCATCCAACCCATACCCAAACTACGTACTTTTGAGGTACCCACGACACTCGAAAAATAAAATTTCAATAAAAAATGCGTTTTATTAATTCTGCATCCAGCCCATACACAAACTACATACTTCTGAGGTACCCACGACACCCAAAAATGAAAATTTTAATAAAATACATTTTTTTATTAAAACTTTCATTTTTGGGTGTCGTTGGTACCTCAAAAGTATGCAGTTTTGGTATGGGTTGGATGCATAATTAAATTTTGCATCCATTGAGTCCCTGAATTCGAAATTTGGGTGAACCCATAAGGAGACATGTCAAAAAATACGATAAGAAAAAGTAGTTTTTATTTTTCCCTCCATTATTTTTTACAAATTTTACCCTTATGGTTGACATCATTATCTTGAATCCTACTGGTTCTTATAAAGTGGATTATAATGGTACAATTTTTGTTTTGAGGCCCATGTTTTACCTCAAAACTCCCCTAATGCATGAGAATGCAAGCTTCTCACACAATATTTTCTTGGATTTTGAGCTACAAAGAATATTATCATGAAACTAAAGAGTCATAAATAATTTATGGCTTCCAAAGAATCAACAAAATCATAGAATAACCCTCATAAAAATTTGATATAAAACACTTTCAAGATGGAAGCCAAATTTATGAAAACTAGTGATTTAATGGCATGAGAATGCAAGCTTTTTACATATGAATTTCCTAGATTTTGAGATACAAACAATATGGACATAACAATACAGAGACATATATCATATACCCCATATTGGGAACCAAATTGACATACAAAATAGAAAGCACCACTCCAACAAGTGTGCCATCAACATGAGAGCGTGGGGAAATGGAGAAAGAAGGAATGAGAGAATATAGAGATAGATGAGATCTCAAACTATATTTAATTCAAATTGAAACTAAAACACCTTCATTCAGATACAATGAGAGGTCCGAATGGACTCTCCATCAACCAACTTGGAAAGGAATCCAACTCCCTCGAAATTGGTTCACAAGCAAGGAGAGTGAACACTCACCGTGAAATGGACAAGCAAAATCTCTACAAAATTCCAAAGGCCAATTAACAAATGAGAAAAAAAACTATTCTCATTCCTCATGAAATTATTTTATTAACTTCATGAGGCCTCCTAAAGTATTATTTCCTTCCATAGGATTCCTCTAACTCACCTTAGTGGTTTAGTAACTCCTATGACACTTGTCTTCTTCTTCATGCTCCAATTCTTTCGCCAATTTAAATGGCTACCTATAACTCCCAAATGTTCCCTCTTGGTGGATATTTTTATCCCTATCATGTCAAATTTGTCATAGGTATGCAATAAGGTATGAATTTGTCATATTTGTCATAGAATCTTCCATCATTAGTTGCCATAGAGTGCATGGAATCCCCTTCTAATTGGCACACATTTTCTTGTTAGTCTCTTCCTCTTCCATGGGAGTTACTATCATATCCTAATTAAAATTCCATGGCTCGTGATAGCCCATGTGAAACCACATAACCTTCCAATAATGTTACATTCCTAATGGGTTCGGATTTGGATGAAGGTCATGCCAAGTGTGTGGGGGAATCTAGTCACCCAAAGACTCCACAAGCTTCCAATTGTCTCCATGAACCAATGCCACCTTATTTTCTTAACATTTATTATTTATGTGACCCGTTTAAATGTGAATATGCTAAACTAAGGTCCTTTTGGGTCCTATATCTCCATTATTACAGAATTTATGTCTCCACCTCAACCTAGGGAACTAGTAGCTTGTGAAACATTATTTGCGAGTAGTCTTATTTGGATGGGGACATGACAGAGAGAGAAAGATGGGTAGGGATGATGTTATTGAGACCAGACTAGTCATTGAAGCAGTTAGGCCCAAAACCTTAACCAAACTGGAACTGGAGAAAAATAGGTAAAAAAACAGTTAACTAGAAAATACATAAAATACTCAAATTTTGAGAAAAAGATACACAAATATGAAAAGTTTATAATGTATATAGAAAATAAGGGTTAATATAACTAAAATCACATTGATTGAAATTGTGGGAGAGAGAGAGAGAGAGATAGATAGAGAGAGAGAGAGAGAGAGAGAGAGAGAGAGAGGCCCAAGTGACATAAAGAGAGAGAAGGAGAGAGAGCAATGGGGAGGGAGGGAATTAAAGGGAGTGAGGGAGAGATAGGGATATATAGAGGGAAAGTGATAGGAAGGGAGGGATAAAATGTGCAAGTGGGAGACATGGGGGGGAGTAGGGGGATGGAGAGACTGGAGGGATAGGGGTGAGTGATAGAGAAAGTGTGAGAGAGTGTTGCATGTAAAGAGTGGGCGCAGAGAGAGAGAGAGAGAGA